>SKCR01028844.1:0-274070 GCA_019454045.1 Zanthoxylum bungeanum
GCTGTATTTCTATATCATTTATGTCGCTATTTGATATCGAATAAATATTTTAGGTGAAATATTTATAGAATATTTCATAAATCTCTGGGGAATGGTTCAATTTCTTTGTTTTTTCATGCCTGAGGAAATAGAGGTGCATGAGAAAACTGTTATTATCAACGATGGGTAATGGCTCATCAACCCCTTCCTTATCCTATGATTCTGATTTTTCCTCAGTTTCACGAGGTTCAGGAATAGGTCTGTGGATGGTCTTACCACTACGAAGAGTAATAATAGATTTAACTTGGTCTAAGTGTTGATTTCCAGAACTACCCTCGTGACGGTTTTGATGACTTTTGGGATTTGACTGAGGTTGTGCAAGAAACTTACCTTTCTCTTTAATGGCCTAAACAGATGTGATTTTATCAAAAGTTTCTTTCAAATCATTCATCATTTGTGTATTTTGGTTATTGATGGTTTCTTGTTTTCCATGAATGCACTCAGTTATCTTCAATGGGTTTTTTAGGTGGTGGGACATATTGGTGCATAATTCTGGGAGTTTCGGAAATTCTGGTGAACTGGGGAGGTTGGTGTGAAGGTTGTGCTTGGTTATCATTCCTCCAATTGACGTTTGGATGGTTTCTCAACCAAGATTATAGGTCTGTGAGTATGGGTTTGGATTTGGTCTATTGAATGTATTTATAGAACTGACATGGTCATGGAGACATTCTTTCAGGGCTGGTAAGGACAGGAAAACTTCTGTGACATGTTCATTGAACTACAAATTTGAAATATGATTTCCTGAACTGACTTGACATGATCCCTCTTCCCTATTTCTAAAGCCTCAAATTTTTTTGATAAAAAATCATACTTGGCAGCAAGGTCATGGTCTTCCCTAAGGTTAAACATACCTCTACCAGATGGTTGTGGTTTAACAGATGACTCATATGTACCAATTGTATCCCATTGTTGTGTATTCTATGTTATATGCTCTAGGTAATCTAGTGCATCTTCGGGATCTTTTTCCCTAAACTCACCATTACACATCATCTCCACTACTTGTCTACCTTGGGGGTGTTAAACCCTCATAGAATTGGGAAACTAACCTCCATGTTTCAAACCTGTGATGTGGACAAATATTTAACATTTCTTTATACCTCTCCCAACATTGGTAAAGTGTTTCCCCTGACTCTTGTGTGGATGTTGTGATTCTTCTCTTAAAGGAATTTGTCCTTGAGGGGGGAAAGAACTTTTAAGAAATTGCTCTTGTAAATCATCCCATGTTCTAATAGATCGTGACCTAAGGTTTTGTAGCCAAATTTTAGCTTTATCCTTTAAAGAAAAGGGAAAAAACTTTAACTGAATTATATTCATGGTACAATTTTGGTCTATGCAAGTGTTACATAATTCTTTGAACTATTTCGGTGTGATAAGGGTTTCTGATTCTACTAACCATGGAATGTGGGTAAAAGATTGATGACACTTGATAAAATTGAAACGTTGCTGCTTCTGGAGGAAAAACAATGCAAGATGGGATCCTGACCTAGTGGGATTCATGAATTGTCTGAGTGTCTAGGGTGATTAGGATCTTCATGTTGAGACTCGTTTTCTTCCTGATTAACTTGGTTTTCAACTTAGGCAGGTGGATTTTCAATTTGATTTTCAGCCATTCTGACTAACAATGAAGGTGATGAGGACTCTCTTTTTAATCTGCCACTAGATGTTCGAGACCAGTGTTTCATGCAACTTAAAAAAAAAACTTTATGTAAAAATATGAAATTGCAAATACAAAACTTAAAAATGAAATTAAACAAAAAAAATGGAAAGAACAAATAAAGGAAATACAATTGCAGTGATTTAGATCTAAAAACGTTCTCTAACCCTTGTTTAATTCCGATCTCAATTGAATCTCTCGCTCATTTTTTCAATGTCTGAATTATGTTTTCGTGAAGCTTTATGAGAGCCTCTTTACGTGGGAATGGTTCAAAAAATTCTTTTATGAACAGCAAACACCTTTAAGTTGATTTCTGTTCCTATAACAAAAAAATCTAAGAACAAGGTCTCTCTATATGTGGGATTTCTGGGTTCAGTGTTCATCAAGGATTAATCGACAGTTGGGATCTACACAAATAAAACAAAAGAAGAGGAAGATAAGATGCCAAATTTAATAAAACAAAAATACGAAATCAAAATCAACAGAAAAGAAAAGTAGGAAAGAAGAAATTAATAAATATTCTATCTACTAAATGTTGGATAATATGACCCATAGCGTCACTATTTGCACAGATCATTGTGTGTTGCGTAGCAAATTAACTATGTAACAAGGAAATTGCACTCTCGTCATTTGTGATTAGATCACCATAGATATATAAATGAAGAGAGGTCCCTATGATTAGTTCCTGGATTGAGATGATATGAGACAGTATCAGTCCACGAAGGATTAATCATTAAAATATCCCTAGCCGTAGTATTATCGAGACTGGACATCGATAATGCGGAATAGGCTAGTATTGCACTTGTGCGCGTTGTGAGGGCACAACGGCATAGTTCTCATATATATAAGTATTGGATACTTGTGCAAGTGCGATAGGAGGTCGTGTTTCACCGATGGTACGGGAAACAGCTTCGCTCTGGATAGACCCTTCGGAATCCCATTGGTATTATGACTAGGTGTCTATGGGAGGCCGAAATCAAGGTAGGTGTGTATAGTCTTAACCTGAGACTTACATCGCTAATACTTACGACAATCGGTAAACTTTGGTTTTGGTGGTGGGGGATCTTAACTGGTTCTGTGTTCACCTCTTCTGGGTTTATCAGAGAATCGTAGTGTATTGGATGTGATGTCAAGACGGAAGTGTCACTCCAGTCATAATGGAGATGATGTCACGCAGGATACGGTATTAGTGCTCTTAAGTGATGCGCATCCAATCGTGATATTATGACCAGGTCATGAATATCCGATTATAGAGACTAGTTACCAGACATCCGATATGTGTTTCGGACGGGGCAGACACTTATCCAGCCCCAGCCCTAGCACGTGACTATCCGATACTGGGCCGATATGCACAATACATTAGTATACTACGCTTGATACAGATCTAGATATTCTTTGATGAATATGTCCGGAGAACTTGGAAGACTTGGTGCTTTGCTAGGAGTCGACCTTGTCTCGTAAATCGGTAGAACGTAGTACTTGGTACGTACGTGATTCGGATACTCCGACGACCGTATTTACTGCCAGATTATCCGGGGATCTCATGGGTCGCTTCCCGATAATCCACCGATGACGCACAACTCGCACTCTTGAATAATCTGGGATTATTATAAGAGAGAGAGAGAAAATTAATCTAGGATTAATAACGGAGATGTTTTATCCGGGATAAAATGTCGTCTAAAGAGAGAGAACGATTAATTCGGAATTAATCGATGTATTAATATATTCGATATATTAGACGAAATTAGATTTCGACGCGGAATTAAAATTAGATTTTAATTCGGGCAAACGAGTTAATTTAGAATTAATTCGTTAGCGACGTAAATAATAATTTCGGTAGCCGCAATTATTCGATTGAATTAACGTCGCGACGTAAGCTCGGTATTTCGGAAATATCGAACCCGAACGCGTGAGTGCACGTGGGCCCACTTTCATTTGGAAACGTGTGGGGCCCACATGACACATGTCATTCTAATGCATTGCATGTAGATAGTGTACAATGCACTCAATGTTATTGCATGGAAATTGAGTGTTTGACACTCTAAGCCATTGCATGTTTTGTGTCATAATTTATTATTAATTTAATAAATATTATGGCATAAATATAAATTGATTTTGGTAAATCATTTTCAACTTAACACACAATTCAATCTCTCTCAAAACTCTCTCTTCTCCTCACGCCAAAAACACATTCTGCTCACTGTTTTTGACTTGTTTTGTGGTGACTTTAGGGGAGCAAGGTTGGGTTTTCATGGTGAAAACCGCAAGTGCTAGCACACTACGAGTCTTGCGAAGGTGGTAGGGGAGGTTCGACCATGAGACGGGATCCATCCGACGTAGCTAGGAGCTCCGTTTCTTCACTTAAATTTCTGTTTTGCAGGGCAGTGGACTGTTGCAGTGGCGTGAGCAAGGCAGTACGTTTTTGGCCTTGATTCGTCTTCAAATCGACATAACCGATCAATGTGAGTATTCCGCTACCTCCGTTGATGTATTCACGCATTATTTCATGTCTTGATTTGATCTTGGGACCTTAGAATAAACCAACAATGGCATCAAGAGCTAATGTTGCAAGCATGAAATTTGTAGGGTTAAAATTTGGGTAAACTTGTTTGAGCATGATTTGAATGAATTGAATGTTTGAGTATGCTTATAACATGTTTAATTAAGGTTGGTTGGATCAATTTAATGAAAAATGATTTGGATCAATTTTCCCCAATTGATGGAGCTTGGCCGAATGGTATAAGCATTTGAGATTTGGAATTTTTTGATTTTTGATTCATTGGATGAGTTAGAATCATGTAGGATGATGTTAATTTGAAATTAATTGGATTGAATTTTGAATTGAACAAAATCCCTAAATTCCTTATGTTGGCCGAATCTACATGCCCTTTAATGTCTTGGTAATTTTGATTTTATGAACATTGGATGTGTATGAAATCATTCGGGAAGTTAATACGTTGTCGATTGTGTAATTAATCGGATTGAATTCAAATCGGACAAAATAACCTTCCTTGGCGAGAGACTTAGAAGCATGTAATATGGGTTTGATTTTTCATTATGTGTGTTTGACATGTAATAATGAATTAAGTATGATTAATTGGACTAATTTAGTGTTTTGGAAATGTTGATTTAGTTGATTAATCATATAATGCACTTTGGTAATTAAATTGTGAAAATGGATTTTTGGATTTAATTAATTGGGCCTAATTTGGAAATTAGAATTATTGTTGTAATTGGGCCTTTTGGGCTTGATTTATCAAGTTTGGTTTAGGCCAAGTGGATTGGATCCAATTGGGCCCAAAACCTTAACCATAAAGCCCAATTGCGGCTAATGAACCTTTAATGTTCAATTGGGGCTAATGGGCCAAGATTGATTTATGGGCTTATGGGTAAATCCCGGATTGGACTTTGGTTATCGGTTTGACCCGAGTTGACCAAAAGTCCACGCCTTAAGAAATCAATCAAAAGCCCATTGGACTTTAATTGAATTGACGTTGGACGTTAATCGGTCTTTGAGACGCGTTACGATTAGATTTGGAATTAAATCGTAAAAGGTTTATTAAATAAAAGTGTAATATTTAATTTGGAATTGAATAGTGAATTAGTATTAAATACATGTTAAATTAGATTTAATGATTAGTTTAATTTAATTCATGAATTCGTACTTTAAGTACTTATTCGCAAAAACGAGTTTGACTCGAACAAAATCAAATCGTTGTTTGAACATTGGATGATCACTTAATTATCAGATTAATTAATTTGATTAGATTGATTGATAGCATGCTTATGTGTGTGAATACGTGGTTGTGTTGAATGAATAATGTATATCGGATGGATATTAGTCGGGTGGGCAATTTTAGAAATTGTTGTAATAAATTCGATTTATTAAATTGGACCTGCGTGTCCAGCCTTATCACCTTCTTTCTCTTTGTATTCTCTTCTCACCTATTCCCCTCTATGTATATGAGGTTTCTTTAGAAGTGTAGTGTAACGGGTAGAAGAAAGTAGTACAAGTGCTAGCTTGAGTGAGAAAGGGAGAGATTTGATCTAGGATCAATGTGTTAAGTATCCATCCGCATATCATTATTATTTTATTTCATACTCGCTTTATTATGTATTTAGAATGCATGTTTAAGGGTGTATGATGATGAGACCTTAACAAAGATAATTAAATTGGTAGCCAATTTGCACGCGAAAATCCCTCAATCTATATTAAGCAAATATCCTTCCATTGAATGATTCTTGTTCAAGATCCGAAGTTGGCATTGGTTTGTTTTTGACCAAAGTCAAGACCTTTGTCAATCAAGGATGTACTTGAATCATGAGAGTTTTGTTGCATATCGGTGTCTTGTCCAAATCGTGATTTTTATTGCCAAAGTCAGATCACTTTTTGTCCAATGACATTGATTACGAAACTTTCCTCGTCAATGGGTCCTGCTTAACTGGAATCATTAGGTTTGTTTTGGCCAAAGCCAAGGCCTAGATGATTCGGAGGATATGGTTAGGAAAATGTAATGGATACATTGACATTATACATATGTTTCGGACTTGGATGTCCACCTAACCGGATCTAGGAATTGGATGAGATCCAATTGATCTGTGAGATCTACCTAGTTAAATAGCATACAGCTTTTTATTGGCCAAAGTCAGGGTTGTGTGTTATTTAATAGGATCCTAGCCCACTAGGAAACACGGTTTCCCGAGTACTCCACAGAGGGTTAGAGGCTCGACGAAAAATAGTGGGAGGCAAGTATTGAATTTGCAACATTCGTTCGAATACTCGCTAAACACGCTCATTTTATTTTACTCGTCATATTATCAAAAGTATTAGTTGGACTAATATTTTATGTTGTTTTAAATTATATATATAGTTGGACTATATACAAACTCATTCAATATATAGTTGATTTTATTATAATTGGATTATAGTAATCAATATAATTGAAATTAAATGATAGTTGATTTTATAATGGGATTATAGTATAGTATCAATATTAAAATTATAGTTGATTAAATAATTGGATTATTGTAATCATTATAATAAATAGTACCTTAATAATTGATTAAATAGTTGGACTATTAAAATCAAGTAAAGAATTGAAAAGGTTGAATATTTAAAATATATAATCCTTGGATTAAATGTTTTAAATGATTTAATTTTCAATTGGGAATTAATAATAGGTTAATTTATTTGATAAAATAACTTATTATGACTAAGCCCATAAAGCAAATAGTAGAGCATAAAGTCTTTGGAAGATTTATGTGATGATGACTTTAGTGCTTAATTAATATACTTATAATAAATCTATCTTTAGATTTAAAAGTATTAAAATTGCAATTAATAATTCTTGGAGAATTAATTGACTATTCTAGTGGAGAAAAGTCAAAGTTTGCAATTGGGCATGTAGCACAAGGTGCACATCGTTTCGATATTCCGAAACCCAAGGCTTGGCCAAAGGTTTGTGAAATATTGAAAAGGATAATTGACATATCTCAAAGTGACTACCATTTGGATATGGAAGACACGAAGGAATTAAAGAAAGGGCGAGGCTCTAACTTTAAAAATATTTGTCAAAGTTATGTTCACAACTAGTATTAAAATTAGATTTTAAATACTTAGTGTGGTACATAAAATATATGTATTGACGTTCAGAATCCGCTGTGAGCTGGATACTGGCTTCAAGCCGAGATTTCTCTGCAAATCGGAAAACGGGACGAAAGTCGCTGTTTCGACCGCAGATACCTAAGTTTAGGAACTACCTTTGGGTATGTACTTAAATTAGGAAATGTTATAATGTAACTAGTTTAACTAGAGACATTATCTCTATATCAGTGTTTAATCCATTGCGGATAAAACCTTTATATTTTAGAACACTAAAGTGTTTCATTATATAAAGATGATACTGAGATAAATACATTGGATGTAAATAACAGAATTTATATTTTGAATATAAATAAAATCTCAAACATATAAAATGACAAAAAATAGCTCAATGAATTTGATCAATAGAGACTTATTTGTGGCATTGTTGTCTAGGACACAATTAAAGAAGACTCGTATATCCACACTTTTAAGAGTGGGTACTAGGACTGATTTGACTATTCAAATAAGGTCTACGAATCTAGTTTTTTAGGTTAAAAACCTAAAATACTATTTACTTGGTAATAGTAAAAGGGCCACCGATCTGTTAGCCCTATTCATGGTGAAAGTAAGTGGGCCCATATCTAGCTAGGCTAGATGTGAACATGAATATTTCGTGACCTTAACGGATGTGACATCACGTTGTGGTTATGTGTTTCTTTTGAAGAACACAGATCGGAAACTTTAGAGTTTCGACACGAAGTAGACAAACAGATCGGCTGTAGTATTATTCCGCCACGGTAAAACCGTAATGGAAAATACTTAAGCAGTAAGTTTCATACGTAAATGAAAGAGTACGGTATTCTTTCATATGAGGACTCCTCCCGAGACACGTTAGTTAGACGGTGTGTCCGAACCAAAAACCGAATTTTGTTGGACATGATAAGGTTTATCACGAGTCGCTCTGAGCTACAATTTCCTTCAACAGGATATGTATTAACAGTGCAAAACTTATTTAGAATAAGGTTCCATATAAATCTGTTTGACAGATATCATATAGGATATGAACAGGGAAGAAACGAGGTTTCTCATTCCTGATAATTTGGGTATGCCAGGCATAGCGTTTGGATGATACCAAACTAAGGACCCAAATTGGATAAGTGCCAATATAGTTATCCTAAGGGAAACCTTAAATATAGTACTTATAAATCCCACATGAGAACAATGTAATTGTTGCTCACCATGCGGTTTTCCTGAGAGGAATACCGATATGCAGTGGTCAGTGGGAGGATAGTGATACTCGATGAAAATCGGAGTAATACTGTTCAAGGCACGAAGTCCGTAATGGAACACAAATAGTTCATCTATGATGAAACTATACCATTAATCTTCAAATACACAAGAAACTAGTAGATCGGATAGAGTCAGAAAACAACCTAGGGTATGGGTTTCTGATCTAACCTCATAAAGATGTCAATCTTATGGAGGTGTACCATCCGACTACGTTATGAGGAAGTGATACGAGGTATCGACTCCCTGTTATGGCAAAGTGCCATGAATCCGAAATGGATTCCATGTATAACAACTATTTTGGATACTAGTTGTTGTACCACAAGGCATTGTGCCTATGGTACATTAACGTCTTCAAGGAAGACATACATGGATGGCAACATACCAACGTACAAAGCTAGGCTTTTGACGGAAAGGTATCGTTATCACATTGTGTTAATAACGGTTCAACCTTTTACCTGTTGCCATGGTAAATCCATTTTGAAAATGCTTGAATAACTATATATTTCATTTATGAAATATGTCAGTTATAAATCAAAATCGCTTTCCTGAAAAGGAAACCTTTTGGAGGATGTTTACAACATCCTGACGATTTTATATAACCGACAAACAAGGTTTGCGGGTTATTCGATCCATGTTTGGATCAATGCAAGCATAAGGTTCTTGGAACTGTCGTTTTGAAATAATCATAATGGTTTATGATTTGACTCAAAACGAAATAATTCTTGTGTATATAAGGAGGTTAGTGGGAGATTGCACTGACAGTGAAATTCCCATAAAGCAATTGGTGAAAGCTTGGCTTTCATAATATTCTTTCATAGAAATTCTCCGTAGAATTCTGGGGGAGTAACAACCTTTATTCAAGGAATAAAGATCTACTGGGATAGATTTGGAGTTGTTAACACTCTCTGGGAAATTGTACATTTAAAATGTACTTGATAGGGTGTCTCATACGCTTCGAGCATATGGAGTCACAATCGGGTCAATCCAAGTGATAGTCACTGGATTGAAGATTAAGAACATCTGTTAGTATCTGAGAGAACTAAAGATGCTGTCTTAAACTATGGAGAAGGAGAACTTGAAGTGACTGGGATCACCACTGCAAGTTTCCAAACAATTAAATACTGCGGTACTATAAAGTTTGAATAACGGGACAGTGAGCTGGAAATCTTCCAAGCAAGATAACTGTTGCCGAATAAACAACAAATGCGGATTATTGCTGCAGCTGAGGCAGCAATAGAAGCCATTTGGGTCAAAAATAAATCTAATTAGATTAGATATAGTTCTGTTAGCAGCTGAGCTAGGCGTCAGCACAGGCTAAGGAATTAAAGGTCTCATCGACGATCCAGATATATACTTCTATATCATCTGATTCGTTCGGATCATACATCGTGGCGATGTGATGATCGTATAAATCGCGTCAAACGATAATCAAACAAATCCGCTGACGAAAACCTTTCCTCAGCAATTTGAGCGAACCTTACATAGTTCGGGTGTAGGACACTGAGTGACTGGCTATGTGCCAAGTGGGAGATTGTTGGATAATATGACCCATAGCGTCACTATTTGCACAGATCATTGTGTTGTTGTAGCAAATTAACTATGTAACAAGGAAATTGCACTCTCGTCATTTGTGATTAGATCACCATAGATATATATAAATGAAGAGAGGTCCCTATGATTAGTTCCTGGATTGAGATGATATGAGACAGTATCAGTCCACGAAGGATTAATCATTAAATATCCCTAGCCGTAGTATTATCGAGACTGGACATCGATAATGCGGAATAGGCTAGTATTGCACTTGTGCGCGTTGTGAGGGCACAACGGCATAGTTCTCATATATATAAGTATTGGATACTTGTGCAAGTGCGATAGGAGGTCGTGTTTCACCGATGGTACGGGAAACAGCTTCGCTCTGGATAGACCCTTCGGAATCCCATTGGTATTATGACTAGGTGTCTATGGGAGGCCGAAATCAAGGTAGGTGTGTATAGTCTTAACCTGAGACTTACATCGCTAATACTTACGACAATCGGTAAACTTTGGTTTTGGTGGTGGGGGATCTTAACTGGTTCTGTGTTCACCTCTTCTGGGTTTATCAGAGAATCGTAGTGTAGTGTATTGGATGTGATGTCAAGACGGAAGTGTCACTCCAGTCATAATGGAGATGATGTCACGCAGGATACGGTATTAGTGCTCTTAAGTGATGCGCATCCAATCGTGATATTATGACCAGGTCATGAATATCCGATTATAGAGACTAGTTACCAGACATCCGATATGTGTTTCGGACGGGGCAGACACTTATCCAGCCCCAGCCCTAGCACGTGACTATCCGATACTGGGCCGATATGCACAATACATTAGTATACTACGCTTGATACAGATCTAGATATTCTTTGATGAATATGTCCGGAGAACTTGGGAAGACTTGGTGCTTTGCTAGGAGTCGACCTTGTCTCGTAAATCGGTAGAACGTAGTACTTGGTACGTACGTGATTCGGATACTCCGACGACCGTATTTACTGCCAGATTATCCGGGGATCTCATGGGTCGCTTCCCGATAATCCACCGATGACGCACAACTCGCACTCTTGAATAATCTGGGATTATAAAGAGAGAGAGAGAAAATTAATCTAGGATTAATAACGGAGATTTTATCCGGGATAAAATGTCGTCTAAAGAGAGAGACGATTAATTCGAATTAATCGATGTATTAATATATTCGATATATTAGACGAAATTAGATTTCGACGCGGAATTAAAATTAGATTTTAATTCGGGCAAACGAGTTAATTTAGAATTAATTCGTTAGCGACGTAAATAATAATTTCGGTAGCCGCAATTATTCGATTGAATTAACGTCGCGACGTAAGCTGGTATTTCGAAACGACGAGCGCGAAATATCGAACCCGAACGCGTGAGGCCTGTGGGCCACTTTCATTGGAAACGTGTGGGGCCCACATGACACATGTCATTCTAATGCATTGCATGTAGATAGTGTACAATGCACTCAATGTTATTGCATGGAAATTGAGTGTTTGACACTCTAAGCCATTGCATGTTTTGTGTCATAATTTTATTATTAATTTAATAAATATTATGGCATAAATATAAATTGATTTTTGGTAAATCATTTTCAACTTAACACACAATTCAATCTCTCTCAAAACTCTCTCTTCTCCTCACGCCAAAACACATTCTGCTCACTGTTTTGACTTGTTTTGGGCGTGACTTTAGGGGAGCAAGGGTTGGGTTTCATGGTGAAAACCGCAAGTGCTAGCACACTACGAGTCTTGCGAAGGTGGTAGGGAGGTTCGACCATGAGACGGGATCCATCCGACGTAGCTAGGAGCTCCGTTTCTTCACTTAATTTCTGTTTTGCAGGGCAGTGGACTGGTTGCAGTTGGCGTGAGCAAGGCAGTACGTTTTTTGGCCTTGATTCGTCTTCAAATCGACATAACCGATCAATGTGAGTATTCCGCTACCTCCGTTGATGTATTCACGCAATTTCATGTCTTGATTTGATCTTGGGACCTTAGAATAAACCAACACTAAATAATACTTCCCCGGCAACGACGCCAAAAACTGACACGCTCGAAAAAATGGTCTTTTACTCCCAGTATAAGAGTGTCGAAGTAATAAATAACCCGGTCAGTCCGGGGTCGATCCACAGATAAGAGATTTAGCAAAATATATAATGAACAATGCGGAAATGAAAAGTTTTCTTTGTTGAAGTAGTGGAGGATTTTAGGTTGGAATACAATAATAGAAGGAAATGCTGGAGTTATGGGATCCACTTTTAGTCTTTTAAACATTTAGAAATCTTGCTTTATCATAATTTATAAATTGCCATTTTTTACCCACTTAATCTATTACAGGAATTAATTATGCCAACAAAAAGAACTAAGCATAAAAGCGATAGTCATTTCTGTCAATAATTAGTCCTACCAAGGTACTAAGCATGCCAAAAACATAAAACCAGCCATAAAGGCGGTGATACCGTTTGTCTATAACAAATCCTACCAAGGTACTTAATTATGCCAAAATCGTATAAAACCAACCATATATGTGGTAGAAAGATAAAACCAGCCATAAAGGCGGTAGACAGATAAAACCAACCATAAAGGCGGTATAAAGATAAAACAAGCCATGAAGGCGGTATAAATATAAAACCAGCCATAAAGACGGTAGACAGATAAAACCAGCCATAAAGGCGGTATAAAGATAAAACCAGCCATAAAGGCGGTATAAAGATTGTCAATAATTAATCTAGATTTAAATCAAGTTTTAATCATTAGATTTCAATTTATTTATTATAATAAAAGCGAGTTTAATCTATATTCTCATTATAAAAGCTTCAACATTACTCCAGCAGAAAAGAAATTAGCTACTCATTTGTAATAAAACATATTCGTACTTTTATTATTGAAAGAAAAAGACATTACAAAAAGCTTTAAGTAAATAAACAAATAAGACACTCTCTCTCGAAGAATTACAGAGGAATCAGGAAAGAAAGTATGAAAATTTCTAATGTCGGACGCTCCTATTTATAGGAAACTTGGCCACCCAGACCAACGAATGCATGTTGTGGACACGTGTCAAAGAATGGTGAAGCCACGTTGGGGACACGTGTCGCGACGTAAAGGTTCCATATGTCATGACGTGCTTGCAGAATTTACGACGTGCTTGCAGAATTTATGACGTGCTTGCAAAATTTACGACGTATTTGCAGAATTTACGACGTGCTTGCAGAATTTCTGTTTTTTTTTCTTTGTCACGTCTGATTTGTCCTGTCGAGTTTCCGAGCAGCTTTTTTCCTGACAAAACCATAAAATAACAGAGTAAAAGCACTCAAAGCATAACTTTAAAATATTATTTCACAAATGTGTCAATTTAAGGGTATTAGTGAAACTATAAGTGTAAAATGATTAACTTATCGTCTAATAAATATGCAGTTTTTAGTATTCATCAGGGCTGCACTCACAAAATCAAATCCTTAAACACTTTTGAGATTCAAAATTCTCACACAAATTTGTCTATATTTTTCTTATTTAACACTTGGTAGAAAACAAAAGACTTAGGGAGGCTAGTGTTTCTTCTTTTATATCTAGGGTTTAATTTGTAATCAAAACAACACAAAATCCTTCTCATTTCCCCTCCAATATTTGGTCATAATGGCATTTTGGTAACTATCAAAAATATTTAGAGTCTCAAATAAGACATTAAAGGTGTTTCCAAATAAGAAGTTGTAACAACCATATTAGTAATGATATATTAGAATCAAATTTTAAAAAAAACATTCATTACCAAAATATTATATATTAAATTATAAAAAAAAATATTTTAATATTTATAAACCTTTTAAAACACAAAATGATTATCTCATAATCACCATAAAAAAAACTTTATATTAAAATTAATATAAGTTTCAAGTGTGATTATAATTATTAATCACATTAGTAATTGCATTTTTGTGAGTTTACAATTGGACCATCCAATTTAATTTAGTTTGCTTGAGTATGTCGAGCTAGCATAAGGACCAAATGGACCTGCAATTTCGAGTTCCAATAATCCCATAATATTAATTAAAATCATTAATTAAATATTCCAAATTATTAATTTCAAGTTATTTCACTAAAAATTTGAAGTTGCACTCTCGTCGCTGTAGATATAAAATAAGCTGAACTGCGTTGGTGTCCATCAATATAGTCATTACATATGGATTGACCCTTCACGAGTATCTCATCATTAGAGCCAAATCAAAATATGTTATACCCCTCTAATTATTTTTACCTTAGGTATCATTGATTCTCTAATTAATGATTCATTCATATCTATTATGAATATTTATCTTTCTATTCGTAATAGAAAGACTCGAGCGCTCTAATCATTCAAGTACCGAATCAACCCTTAAGGAAGATACTCCTCTACTTATTGCAAGAAAGAGTGAACTTCATATCTATGTAAACGTCTTCAGCTACACACCAAATCATGTCCCTAAAGTACATAGCTATTGGTCGAGATTTCTACACCAACCTCACCTTTGTAAATTAAAAGACATAGCCTGTCATGCACGAGTTCGTAGTACACTCACGATTTAGATCAATCCATATATGACCATCTAGTAGATTGAAATGAATTTCTTTATTTAACGGATATTATAAGAAATTCATTTCTATCTGGGTCCAGTCCTATATGATCACATCATATAAGGTGCCTCCATTCTCATGTCACCATATGAACGATCCCGGATCAAGGTCGCCATACATTTATAGAATGGACCGCAGCTATAGATAAACCACAAACAAAGTACCCGCTTTGTTTGCTCTCTATGGACTATTTTAGAATACTAATAAGTAATCATTTTGTATATGATACTCAAACATTAAGCCTGAAGGCAAATAAGTAATCAAGGATAAATAAGATAATTAATAATATGGGATTTAAATCAAAATAATTAATAAATGAATAATGCATATTTTATTCAACAAACAATTCCGTTTACAAATTACATGAAGCTCTAGGGCATATATCTCAATAATTCCACTTGCCAATAGGTTAACATAAAGAAAATTAGATATTTTTCAAATTCACATAATAATAAATAATAATAAAATCAATATCTTATATTTAATTTTATTAAACAAATAATATAATTAAAGTATTTCAAGTTAAATCTACACTATTGATAAATACCTAATTTGGTGGATTTAATAAGCTTTTGACACTTGTCAACATATCATGGTGTCAAGTGTCAACTTAATACTTTAACAAATGACCAAATCAAAATTTACCATTATGTAACATCCCCAACTTTGTAACATCCTCAATCTGGGAGATGCTACCGGCGGGGAATAGGCCGTACTATCCCACTGAGCCTCTGATTTTTGCTAACAATATTAAACTCATCTGATACATAAACTCATACACGGGACCGATGCCCAACTCAATCGCATAAATGCATAATGCTTTACAAACTAAATACCCAAATTCATTATACATTACAACTTTAGAAATGAACACTTGTAAATCTCTACATGCATACTCTTTACTAAACAGACTATATGCTACATGACATTCCCTGACTTTGTCTGAACTGAATTCTGACTCAACCTAGTGGACCAAACCCTCTAGTGACTGCCATCAGTATCCATTCCCACGAGCTCATCCTACGGAAATACATGCAACACAAAGAAAATTGGGGGGTTAGATCGTTGTACGATCTAAGTGAGTGGACGAAAAACTAAAATACTATTATAAAAACATTTGGTTCTAAAACCAAAAATTCAAGAAATAGCTTTATATGAAAACTTTTTTTCTGTCTGAAAACTCTGAGCTTCTTTCTGAAAAATCTCATCGTCTGAACTCTTTCTGTAAAGCTTAACTAAAATTCACTTTTGAAAGCCTGGTTCTGAAAACCTGTATCTGAAAAATTGTTTCCTAAAAATCTGATCTCTGAAAACTTGACATCTAAAAACTGATTTGTCTATAAAAAACTTGACGTATGGGGCGTTACGTATCACCATCCCCTCATGCGCCTAACTAGAGCCGGGAGTGCAAATCCATGACTTTGGGGCGTTATGTATCGTCATCCCTCAAAGCATGCCACTCATGTCCCTGAAACTAGTGATCTTGGGGCGTTACGTATTGCCATCCCCCAAGCCACTGAACTAGAACTAGGGGTGCTAATCAATGCTACCCTCCAAGCTCTGAAACTAGGATCTAGGGGTATCTATCATCCCTAGTATTACACTTGTGCGCGTTTGTGAGAGCACAACGGCATAGTTCTCATATATTTGGGTATAAGATACTCATGCAAGTGCAATATGAGGTTGTGTTTCACCGATGGTACGGGAAACAGCTTCGCTCTGGATAGACCCCCTCGGAATCCCATTGGTAGTATGACTATGTGTCTATGGGAGTCCGACATCAGGGTAGGTGTATTTGGTCTTAACCTGAGACTTGCACCGCTAATGCTTACGACAATCAATATACTTTAGTTGAGGTCGTCCAGGGGTGTAACAGGTCCTGTGTACGCCGATACTGGGTATATTGAGAATCGTAGAGTATTGGGTGTGATGTCAAGACGAAAGTATCACTCCAGTCATAGTGGAGATGATGTCACGTAGGATACGGTATTAGTGCTCTTAAGTGCTGCGCGGCCAATCGCGATATTATGATTAGGTCATGTATATCCGATTATAGAGACTAGTTACTAGACATCCGACAAGTGCTTCGTACGGGGCAGACACAACTCCAGCCCCAGGCCTAGCACGTGATAGTCCGATACTGGATCGACATGCACTATATGATGTATACTACGCCTGATATAGATCCTTTATTCCTGTAAGGATATTTCCGGAGAATTGGGTAGGCATGACGCTTTGCTAGAGGCCAACCTTGTCTTGTGAATCGGTGTAAACGTGGTATGAGGTACTTACGTGTTCGGATAGTCCGACGACCCGATTTACTGCAAACATATTCGGGGATCTCATGGGTCGCTTCCCAAAGATTCACCGATGACGTATGACTCGCACATTTATTAATCTGGGATTAATTTGATGAGAAAGAAAATTAATCTGGGATTAATTACGGAGATATTTTATCTAGGATAAAATATCGTCTAAGAGAGAAAACGATTAATTTGGAATTAATCGGTAAAGTTAATATATACGATATATTGAACGAAATTGGATTTCGACACGGAATTGAAATTAGATTTTAATTCGGGCGAACGAATTAATTTTGAATTAATTCGTTAGCGACGTGAATAGTGGATTCGCTAGACGTAATCATTTAATTACGACGCAACGGAAAATTCGCTAATTGGGAATTAGCGAACCCAAGCCCGAGTGTGATTGCGAGCGTATTCGTATTTCGAATTCGAATGCGGCAACACAAGTCACATCAAGCGTCAAATCATTCGTCACATCAAGCGTCAAATCAAACGTCACTTTGAGTGATGTGACATTTGATTGATTGATGTGATTGATTGATTGAAAGACAACTTGACACTTTGAGTGATGTGAGTTGTTGGAATAGTGTTAGTGGTTGGAAAGTTTTGTATTTGACTTTTGAAAGCCAATAAAATGTAATTACCTTTTATATTTTTGAAAATATATAGGTAAATGCTTTACATTTTAAAACAATCTAATACACATTTTCTCCTCTCTCTTTCTCTCTCTCAATTCACGCCCAAGGGGCAGTGAATAAGCTCACTGGTTTCTTCATTTTGCCGTGAGCTTTAGGGAAGCAATATGCCTTGATTTTGTGGCAAAATCGAGAAGAGCTGGCACTCCGAGAGACTTGCGAAGGTGATAGAGAAAACTTACCCACGAGCCGGGAATCAAACGACGAAGATTCGAAGCTCAAATTGTTGATTCAAAACTGAAAAACGTGGGCAGTGGACTGCATGCATTGAGCGCCACTTTGGAGGACCAAAATCGTTTTGTTCTTCACCAAATCGTCTCAACCGATCAATGTAAGTATTCCGCAACTTCTTTGATGTATTCACACTAATATTCATGCTTGTCTGATGATCTTGGGACCTACAATAAAACTAACACCAGCGATTAAGGCGCTCCTTTCTAGACCGTCGCGACGGCTGGCGATTGCCAACAGGCCACAGACGCTACAGAGGCTCTCTAAAATTCCATATGGGGATGGGGTCGAGTGTGCGTTTTAGGGAAGCTTTTGGTTTTCGTAATTTTAGAAACTTGAGGGTATTTATAGAAAAATTTTGAAAATTTACATTTAGACCCCCGTAAAATTACAGTCAGGCCCCTCCCGTGGGCTTTCTCAAAAATTTATATTTTGGAAGCCTTTCTGATGCAAATTTCTAAAAGTGTTCAACACAAAAGTTGTTCGTCTCGGAAAAAAGAGTCCAATGGTTTAAGAATCAATGCAATCGAAGTTCGTTTTCTATATTTATAGCCGATAGAACAAACGTTTACGCATATAATGATATAATCAGAAATCGCGTAATTGGTTCTCCATATCTCGTTTTTGACCTTTGGTGCGTCTCGACGCACATTCCGACATCGGGACACGCATCTTAATTCCAATTTTGCCCCTATTTATATTATATTTTGCCGCTTTCATCCCTCGTTGATTCCATTGGGTCTCGATATGATTTTTACCTGCAAAACGAACCCAAAACACATCAAAACGCTCATAACACTCGAGATAACATATAAAACATCAAGCTAGAAGGGCGAGAAATATGTGAATATTGATCTCTCATCAATACACGATCAAAAAAATTGAAAAATAAAAATAAAACTTTTATACGTAATATCTGTATTTTTTAGGTGTGTCCAAAGGAAGGTTCACGGATAAGTGTTAGAGTGATGGGCTTAGAGTTCACGTGAGTACGTGGGTAGGCTAGTCTTTGATTCACTAACTACTAGGCCTTAGCTCAACAGAAGGCCCAATAAAATGAATGACAAAATCAAGTGGATATGGTTGGGCTATACAAATAAAATTATAAAATAAAATGCCATTACGTTACCATTTTTGGGTTATAATTCGTTTATTCGTTCGATTCAATTCACTTTAAAGCGAATACGAGTTTGAAAAAATGGATTCGTTTAATAAATGAGTCAATTCGATTCGATTCGTTTATTAAACGAATCGAATACGAATTGAAGCTTACTGATTCGTTTATCCGTTTATGATTCATTTTATTATTTTTTTTACTAGTTATTGTTATTTTTCAATTAAGATTCGAGAAATTATGGTTAATTACTATAGAAAAATAATATTGTCGATATTTGGTGAGATATTTTTAGTACATCTATTAATTATATCTTTCATATGTATATATTTATGAAAAATTAATGTAAATAAATTATGGTAAATTATGTTATTAAATAATATCATGACTAAATGAATATTCGCATTCGATTAGTTTAATAAACTAATCGAATACGAATCCTGATATTATGATTCTTTTAATAAACGAATCAAATACGTATTTTGATTCGATTCGTTTAAGATTCGATACGTTGATTCGTTTTGCCACCCCTAATAAGATATGATTCCGTTTTTATGGTACCATAAACGTTTGACACTCAAGAAAAAAAAATACCTCTAACACATTATAACACACTCCTGTTTATCACTGGAGTCTGTCTCCCATTTATAAAAATACCTCACATCGAATCTTACTCCATCATCTAACACTTTCACTACCACCATCAAGACCATGCATTTCATAAAATAGAAATACTTTGTGGTTATCAAAACTTAACAAGAGCTTTTACTGTACAAGTTATGTTCCTAAACTAAAACTATCATTTGTTTCATGAGGATCAATTGAGACACCTGATGTCTCATATTCCCATCTAAAATCACCATTTTTGGAGAAATTTGTGGAGTTGCAGGCAGTAAGTGTCCTTCAGTGCTAAAAAAGTACCTGGAATGGAAAAGATTTTAAGGCATACAATAAAATAAAAATAAGAAAAACTAGATCTATATTACGGAGATATACAAAAAGTCTTACTTGTAAGGCCCGTTTTCAACGAGTTTATCTGAACCCACAGCTAGATCAAAAAGAAACCAGAGATATGTCACCTAATAATTTAGACATATCAACAATAAAATACAATAAAGAGGAAAAGAATACAGAAGAATGCTAACACTGATGGACCATAAGTTTATACTGAGGTCTGAGACTTGTGGATAACAGAGAACTATCATAAGGCAGGGCAGTGTAAAAATTTTCCCATCCAACTATAACACCAAAGTCGACATCATATAGACATATGCTGTTAAAGACGGTAGGCGGGTCAAAGTGTTTAGGTAGTTTAATCTGTCCAAACACCACCTTTCACTAGTCAAAAAGTGGATTGATTAATCAAATATGTAGAATTTTAATTAATGTTTAAAGAATCATAACTACATAAAGGCGTCGCCCAAATGCCTCTGATGGTTGTCTGAAAAAGCCATCTAAACGTCGCTTAGACGACATCTTTATCATCATAGATATAAACCAATCAAAGGAATTCTATAAATGACGTGTTTGAGCTAAAATGGTAATTTAATATATGATTATCAAGCACCAACTCCTCATTACTATTCGCATTATCAAAATTTTTGTGAATCCTATTTCCCACCTGTAGACATTACATTTTTACACATAATCCAACGACGAGTTTCTTATGGGGACACCACACGAAGGTTCAGAAAGTTACAATAATGAATGCGGGAAGGGAATGAAACTCCAAAGAATTCAGAAAAATAGTCAAGTCTCTGCTGGACATCACCTATGTCCGGCCAACCTTTTTCTCAGACCATAATATCCGACCGGATATATATTGAAAATCCTAAATCCGACCAGACATGTGACAAGCCGCCAATGAGTGTGCAGATTGTCAGTTACTGGAATCACGGGATCTGATTAATGTCCGGCCAGACATAAATCGACCTGTCAATGAGTGTGCAGATTATCAATTACAAAAATCATGGACCTAATTAATGTCTGGCCGGATGTATATCTCAAAATAAATATCCAGCCCAACATAAATCTAGATGTAACTGGCAATGCAGATTATCAATCACTGGAGATAGAGAGGGGATTTGATTTCCCTTTCGTTTTTCAGTCACAATTTGGGCACTATAAATTAGTGCCCAAACTCTTCACAAATGGTCATAACCTTGAAATTTACGTGAAAAACGTCTTAATTTTTGGTGCTAGAGAATGCTTAGAGAGAGAGAAAAACAATGAGCAAACCCCACGAAGTCTCTGGATTTCATCCCATCCGGAAAGCAACCCAATAGCGATTCGACTTTCAGAGGTGCTTCCCGAGCCAACCAAATTTAAGGTACAACATGAGGGCTCCATAATCTTTATTACAGCATGTTAGCATCAATGTTCTGATGCAGTATCTCCTTCCGGATTTGACATATGTCCGGCCGGACATACACAAGTGTCAAATAAATATCCGGCCAAAAGGATAAAACATCTGACCATTGTTCATTGGTAGATTATACTCTTAGGTGGGGAGGCCTAATTATGGACAAACTTCGCCAATTAGAGCCTAAGCCTGAATCCTTGATTAAGCGCACATGTAAGCCAATAGTTACTACCCTAAAGAAATAAGCCTCCATAATGCTTGCCTTTGGGCCATAATCATTTCAAGTCATTTGATCCTTTTACCGTGAATTATAAACTTATTAGGTCTTTAACTAGGAAAAGTTTGTATTTCATGATAATTTGGTTAAATACTTTGAAATGTCAATGTGCCAAATAGTATGAAAACCTTGTTGGGCATAGAATATTTCATTATGGTCCAAACGAGCCAAAAAGATGAGTAAGATATATGTATTGGCTTTCATCCAGAATGGTACGTTCTGTTTTGGCCCATTTAGATATCTTGAAATGTTTCAAAACACATCCCTAATAATCATGATTATTAAGGTTCCAATTCGTCATTTCTAAACAATGGCACTCTCTCAATATTAGACTTAGTCATTTGTAAATGGGTGGCCTTTGTCTTTTAACGATGAAAAATAACCAAGAGAGCGAATATTTACCTTTTAGCATAGAAGATAATGGGTTTGCGTACCACCGGTTGGTGCATAAGTTAAGCCAAACCTAGGAAGGATTTTGGACTTACCACATGTGTAGGAGGAATAAGGTTGGAATGATATATGCTAATGTTTGAGCCTAGTATGCATTTCATGCATTTTCATACATTACATGCATACATGCATTACGCTAACCCTTTTTCGTTGTAGCCATCATAGCGGCGCATTGGGTTAGGGAAGAAGGCATATTAGTCAGGAGACAGTTAGCAAGCTCAGAAATGGACAGCGCTGAAGTTCTCTTGTAGACCGATTTGAAGCCAACATGGACAAGATTGATGAACAACTAGAAAATTTTGCCAATGTCATGGCCAACATTATAACACATCGAGCGACAGGGGCTGAAACTGGGGAAAGCGGGCATAAAAAGGCTACAAATATGACGACCAAAGAAATCCCTACTATAGTTGATGATGAGGACATGACTGAGTATGCTTCAGGCAACATGGCCAACTCCCAAGCTAAACTCCAAAACCTTAAAGAAAAAATGGAATCGATGGCCTAAAAGATGAAATGCAAGCATGAAGACCTCTTAGATTATGATGCCATGGCATGCGAGGAACAACTACCTTCACAATTCAGAATGCTAGAAATACTGAAATTAATGGGAACGGGAATTCAAAAGTACATCTATACCAGTATGTGTCATTGATGAGTTCTACCGGTTTGACCAAATGTCAGGTTCATAAAATATTTGGGATGTAACTTGCAGAAGCATATGTAAAATAATACCACAGCCTGGAGAAGAAAGTAAATGATTACTAGAGGGCTTTAGCAGAAGCCTTTTTGAATAAGTATATCACAGACATGGAGATTGATATGTCACTTCATGATTTAGAAAATACTAAACAGAAGTAGGAGGGGAGCTTCAAAGAATATGTTGACCGCTGGAGAAGCCATCTTTTGAGAATGCGAACACAACCCTTAGAGAATGGAAAAATAAAGATTATCATTAAGGGCATCAAGCCCTCTATCTACAACAAGCTGAGGAGGATGACCTCAATGATTTCTTACTTCTGACAGGTGAGAGAAACTGTAATAGATATTGAAGAAAAAAAGGCTGAGAACGGAAAATTCTATAGCCAAAACAGAAGAACTACCGGAGGGCCTTTTGGAATGAAGGTCAGTCCCCCTGAGATTCTTGCAATAAGAAACCAAAAATTTTTAAATCTTAGCAGAGCTTTGTCAATGGTATTTGAGAAATTGAAGAGACAAAGCCTGCTGAATCCCCTAGAGCCCAAACCATTACCAAACCTAGTACCATACTACATCAACCTAAACCAATACTGTCAATTATACCAACAAAAAGGCCATGACACTAACAACTGCACCCACCTCAAATGAAATCCAAAACCTTATAGACAGCAAACAAATCCCCTACCCTGAAAGAAACAACCTAAAGTCAGTAGAAACCTCTTACCCAACCACCATGTTGTTCAACCACTACTACACATGATACACTCTAGCTTGTCCAAAGAACACGTCCTACAAACCTTCAATCAACAGGCCTATGTCATGGGCATATGGGACAACAGTGGCAATAGAGCTGACAAATGTAATAAGTTCTAGGAAGACTTTCTCGATAGCGATGAAAAGGAAGTCAATGTGATGACTATGAGTGGTCGGTTATATAATGATGCCACTAAGTGAAAAGAAGGGGGAGATGAGGAAAAAGAAAAATAAGAGTGGAAAGAATAAAAGGAATGAGAAAATACTATGCTCTAATAATTGAATAAAACTCGAGCACAAATCAACATATAAGAATTGTTGTGTTCCTCCCAAAAGCACAGAAGGGCTATGGTTGAAGCCTTGGGGAGAATAATAGTGTCGGCTGATACATATCCAAATGAAGTCATCGGGTTTGTTCAGAAAGAAAGCAAGCAAGTCATAACCTTCTCCGAGGAAGAGCTTCCAAAATAAGGACGAAATCATAACCGACCCATGTTCATAAAAGCCGAGGTTGAAGGAAAAAAAAACTCTTGCGTAATGTAAGATGATGGGTCCTCCATTAATGTTTTCCCACTAAAGATATTGCCCACGCTAGGCATCCGACCGGAGGAACTGATCCCATTCGATATGACTATAAAAGCTTATGACGATAGTAAGTGAGGAGTATAGGGCACTTTTACGTTTGTGGTCAAGGTTGGCCCGATAGAAGATCAGATAGAATTCATGGTGCTAAACATGCCCACAACTTTTACCTTACTCCTATGAAGGCCATGGTTCTATAAGCATGGAGGGTTACCATCTATGCTGCATCAAATAATTAAGTTCTCACATGAAGGGAAGATCATCACTATTGGGGTTGAAGCGGGAAATATCGTGGCCACCATGGAGGTCCAACCTTTTACAAGATTTTAGGTTGCCACAATCTTTGAAAAATTGGTAGATTCTAAAGTGGCTAGGTGTTGGGTTTCTAGGTTAGTCCCAAGATAATTAAGCATAGAAATCATGTGTGAATACTCATAAGAAGTATGGCGGAATCATACTTACAAAGATCAGCTTTTGTGATGCCAGGAACAACAAAAATCTTCAAGCTTTTCCTCCATGAAGCTCACGGTTTTTGCCTCCATTTTGTGCTCCATTTTGAATCTTCAAGCTCCAAGCTTTGGGTAAGGATTCCATGCCCATGGGTGGGTTTCCCTATCACCTTTGTAAGACTCCAAATGTGTGCTAGCACCTTGGAAAATTTACCATAAATCTTCCTAAGCTCTTCTTCAACTCTCTCTTCGTCATTGAGGATTTTGGAGGGAAGAAAATTGGCCCAAGGCTGAATTTTGGGAGAATGAGGGAGAGAGAGAGAGTGTTGTTGGTTGAGTTGGTTTATGTGTTTCTAAAACAATTACCTAATACATTTTCCAAAATTTGGTATATGCCTTTCAAAAAGGTCAACCATTTTTGGAGCCAAAATGGCAATAAATACCTACAACAACTCATATCACTATTCACATCAATCAATGATGACAAGCATCACTTCACTCAAACTGATGTGACTTCCATCACTTGATTGACTAGTGATTTGATGCTTGATGTGACTTGTGGGCCGCACTTGAATTCGAAATGCAAGTGGGCCCGCAAACACTCCCGGGCTCGGGTTCACTAATTCTGAATTAACGAATTTTCCGCTGCGACGTAATTAAATCAAATTTAATTAAATAATTATGCCTAGAAAATTACTATTCACGTAGCTAACGAATTAATTCTAAATTAACTTGTTCGCCCGATTTAAAATCCAATTTTAATTCCGCGTCGAAATCCAATTTCGTATAATATATCGAATATATTATTTTATCGATTAATTCCAAATTAATCGTTCTCTCTCTTTAATAATATTTTATCCCATATAAAATATTTCCGTAATTAATCCCAGATTAATTTTCTCTCTCATATAATTAATCCAAGATTAATAAAGTGCGAGTTATACGTCATTGGTGAATCTTCGGGAAGCGACCCATGAGATCCCCGGATATGTTGGCAGTAAATCTGGTCGTCGGACTATCCGAACACGTACGTACCTAGTACTACATTTTTACCAATTTACAAGACACGGTTGGCTTCTAGCAAAGCACCGTGTCTACCCAATTCTCCATAAATATTCTTAAAGGAATATATAATCTTTATCAAGCGTAGTATACGTAGTATTGCGTATTACGATCCAGTATCGGATGTCACGTGCTAGGCCTGGGGCTGGAATTGTGTCTGCCCCGTACGAAGCACATATCGGATCTCTGGTAACTAGTCTCTATAATCGGATAATCATGACCTAGTCATAGTATCCCGATGACTGCAGTACATAAGAGCACCAGTTCCGTATCCTACGTGATCATCATCTCCACTATGACTAGAGTGATACTTCCATCTTGACATCACACCAAATATACTACGATTCTCAATATACCCAGAAGAGACGTACACATAACCTGTTAAAGCCCTGGATGACCAAAACCAAAGTATATTGATTGTCGCAAGTATTAGCGGTGCAAGTCTCAGGTTAAGACCAAATACACCTACCCTGATTCGGACTTCCATAGACACATAGCCATACTACCAATGGAATTCTGAGGGGTCTATCCAGATCGAAGCTGTTTCCGTACCATCGATAAACACAACCTCCTATTACACTTGCATGAGTATCCAATACCCAAATATATGAGAACTATGCCGTTATGCTCTCACAACGCGCACAAGTGTAATACTAGTCTTTTACGCATTATGGATGTCCAATCTCGATAATACTCCGACTAGGGATATTTAATGATTAAACATTCGTGGATTGATACTGTCTCATATCATCTCAATCCGGAACTAATCATATGGACCTTTAATCATTTATACATCTTGGTAATCTAATTACAAATGATAAAAGAGCAATTTCCTTTGTCACATAGTTAATTTGTACAACAACACCATAATCTGTACAAATAGTGATGTTATGGGTCATAATTGTCCAACAATCTCCCACTTGGCCTATAGCCAATCACTCAAGTGTCCTACACCCGAACTATGTACGGTTCGCTCAAACTTCTGCTGAGAAAATGCTTTCGTCAGCGGATTTGCAGTGTTATCATCTTATGCGATTTATTCAATCATCACATCGCCACGATGTATGATCCGAACGAATCAGATGAATATCTAAAGTATATATATGGATCGTTGATGAGACCATTAATTCTTTAGCCTGTGCTGTAGCCTAGCTCAGCTGCTAACAGAACTACTCCTAATCTGATTAGGATTATTATCAATCCAAAAGGCTTATATTACTGCCTCAGCTGCAGCAATATTCCGCTTCTGTTCTTTATTCGCCAACATTATCTTGCTTGGAAGATTTCCAGCTCACTGTTCCGTTATTCAAACTATATAGTACCTTTATTGCGACTTATAGTCGTTTTTGTCGGTTGGAAACTTGCAACGGTGAACCCAGTCACTTCAAGTTCTCCTTCTCCATAGTGTAAGAAAGTATCCTAGTTCGTCTAAGATACTTAAGGATGTTCTTAACATCAATCCAGTGACTATCACTTGGATTGGCCCGATTCTGACTCCATATACTCAAAGCATATGAGACACCAGGTCGCGTACATTTATTTCAATGTACGAGTTCTCAGAGAGTGCCAACAACTTTTAGATCTATCCAGTAGATCCTTATTCCTATAATAAAGGTTGTCTCTCCCAAGAATTCTACGGAGAATTTTCATGAAAGCCAAGCTTTCACTGATTGTATTATGGGATTATCATTTCCAAGAAATGATATATCATCATTATATAGGACATTCATTGTCAATGCGCTCCCACTAACCTTCTTATATACACAAGAATCATTTTCGTTTTGAATTAAATCATATACTATTATGATTACATCAAAATGACAGTTCCAAGAACGCAATGCTTGCTTCAATCCATACATGGATCGAATTAACTTGCAAACCTTGTTTGCTTGTTTTGGTACGACAAAACCGTCAGGATGTTATAAACATCCTCCAAAAGGTTTCCGTTTAAGGAAAGCGATTTTGACGTTCAGCTGCCATATTTCATAAATGAAACATGCAGCATTAGCAAGCATTATCCAAATGGATTTAACCATGGCAACGAGTAAAAGGTTTCGTCGTAATCGACACAATGTTGATAACAATACCTTATCGTTACAAGCCCAACTTAGTACATTGGTATGTTGCCTTCCATGTATGTCTTCCTTGAAGACTTATATAGTACCAACAGGCACAATGCCTTCTGGTACAACAACCAGTGTCCAAACATAGTTGGTATGGAATCCATTTCGGACATCATGGCACTTTACCATGATAGGGAGTCGATACCTTGTATCACTTCCTCATACGTAGTCAGTTCGTATTCCTCAATAAGATTGACATCTTTACGAGGTGAGATCAGAAACCCATACCCCAGGTTGTTTTCTGACTCTCTCCGATTACCGCGGTTCTTGTGTATTCGAAGATTATTGGTATAGTTTCATCCTGGGTGAAACTATTTGTGTTCCGTTAAGGAATCGATGCCTGGAATAGTATTGCTCTGATTTTCATCGAGTTTTACTTTCCTCCCACTTACCACTGCATATAGGTATTCCTCTTAGGAAAACCGCATGGCGAGCAACAATTATATTGTTATCTTGTGGGTTGTATAAGTACTATACTTTGGTTACCCTATGATAACCCACAATTTAGGCGCTTATCTGATTTGGGTTCTAGTTTGGTATCATCCAAACATATGCCCAGCATTCCCAAATTTTCAGGAATGAGAAAACCCGGTTTCTTTCCTGTTCATAACTAATATGAAGTCTGTCAAACAAATTTTTATGGAACCTTATTCAAAATAAGTTTTGCACTGATTAATGCTTATCCCCAGAAGGAAAATGGTAGCTCAGAGCGACTCATGATTTACCTTATCATGTCTAACAAAATTCGGTTTCTCTGTTCGGACACACCGTCAAATTGACGTGTTCCGGGAGGATTCCTCATTGAAAGAATACTATACTCTTTCAAGTATTTGACAAACATATTGCTTAAGTATTTTCCATCATGATCTAACCGTGACGGTTTTAATACTTTAGCTGGTCTGTCTGTCTACTTCGTGTCGAAACTCTTTGAATTCATCAAGAGTTTCCGATCTGTGTTTCAAAAGAAACACATAACCGTAAAGCGATGCAACATTCGTAAAGGTTACGAAGTATTCATATCCACCTCTAGCCTAGCTAGATATGGGCCCACTTATGTCACTATGAACGAGGGCTAACAGATCGGTGGCACTTAAACTTTTACCAAGTAAAAGGTGTTTTAGGCACTTTGCCCAATAAACTAGATTCGTAGACATTATTTGAATAGAATCAAATCTGTCATAGTATATACTCTTTGAAAGTGTGGATATACGAGTCTTGTTAATAGTGTCCCAGACAACAATGCCGCATATAAGTCTCAACTGATTAATTTAGTTTAAGATATTTGTTTGTCTTGTTATACGTTTGAGATTTATTTATATTCAAAATATAAATATTGTTATTCATATCTAATGTGTTTATCTCAATATCATCTTTATAAAATGAAACACTTTAGTATTCTAGAATATAAAGGTATATTCGCAACGGATTATACTCTGATATAGAGTTTATAAGAAAATCTAAAGGCTTCCACCTATTCTCCACCAATTGCTCCACCAAACATGACACCAAACAAGCGACAAGACACTCCACAAAATACTCCACCAAACAAGCAAGCATGTTTTGTGGAAGTTTGACAATTGTAAATTGTCATTTTCCATTTTTTTATTTTTTTAATAATGACTTTAGTAATTACACAAAACACGTTGGATTATTCGTTAATTTAGGTCTTGAACACTTCGGAATTCGAACATATTTAAAATTTCAAAGTTGTAGATATTTGATTCTTGTTTAATCTGCAACTTGAATCAGCTCAATCAGATATCGGATGAAAAATTTATGGACAAAATATCAAACTTGCGCAAAATTGAAATTTAGGACTGCACTTCGTGACGCGTACAGTAAATTTTCGTTTTTGACCTTTTTTCCTCCAGATTTCATCGTTTTAGCCCTGAGTTGATTCCATTAAGTCCTAATATTATTTTTATTTGTAAAATAAATAAAAACACATCAAAACGTTCATAAAACTCGAGAAACTATACAAAATATTAGGTTAAATGAGTGGGAAATAGTGATATAATTACCACTAATCACACCCCCAAACCTAACATTTTGCTAGTCCTCGAGCAAAATAACAAAATAAAAAAACATAAATATCTTTAAAATAAAATTAATCTAAGCCACTTTTGTAGCGATCACGGTTGCATTTAGCATATGCAACAAGCCTTTATACCTCTAGGTGTCCCTATTGGACGAGTTGTAGTCTCGTGATGGTTTACAGCAATGATACCCACAAATGTTTGATAAAAGTAAAAAAAGATAGTAAAACTAATGAACAAAAGCAAAAAGACAAGAGAAAAGAGAATAAAGAAGTTATGTCGTGATTTACGTCGTGATGCAAGGCCAAACTTCAGGCTTGAAAATAACTTCCTCAAGTCCTTATGCCCAAATACACTTCCATTTTTCCATATTTCAACTTTTTCTCATCAATATCATAAACTTCCATGTAGAAACACACTAATATTACTACTCCTCAAACTAATTCAACTTTTTAATTTCATGATCTTCATAACTCAAATCTAAGTTACCAAGCCTTAATCATTACTTAGTTCAACTAATGACAATGCCAAACATGTTTCTATCATAAATATATCATCTCTACTATCTAAATTCAAAACCCAATTCTTCTTATTCTTCTTATTCTTCTTATTCTTTTTCTTCTTCTTTTATTTATTTTACAGAAAAAATAAAATCGGGACTCAATGGAATCATTCAAGACAAAATATGGAATAAATAAGGGCAAAAAATGGACTTGACATTTGAATTTTGGAGGTTGGAAACTTGAAATAGCGTTCTAACGAAGTACAATTTCAGATATTTTAGCTTTGCGTAATGTTCAAATTTTGACCATATATTTCTACTCTATTATCGGATTAAGGTGATTCAAGTTTCAGATTAAAGAAGACTCAAAGATCTACAACTTTAATGTTCATAATAATTTCGAATTCTGAAGTTTTCATGATCGAAATTGATAAAATATCCGTAAGTATGTTATGTGTAATTATTAAAGTCATTTTCAAAACCAAAAAAAAAAAAAAATGAAAAAATGAAAATTGTCAAACTTCCACCAAACATGTTTGGTGGAGGATTTGGTGCCATGTTTGGTGGAGAAATCGATGGGGAAATTTGTGGAGAAATTGGTGGAGGAAAAATTTTGCCTATAAATATCAAGCCATTTCATTTGTAAATTTCATACTTTCCTTGGTTTCTTGAATAAGAATTAAGGATTGTATATTGTGTGTTTTATTTAGTAGTTTTATAATGTATTTTTATTTTTATTTTTAGTAGTAATAATAGTTTGTGTGTTTTTACTTTCTTTTATTATTATAATTTAGATTAATCTCCCTAAATTATAATATATAAATTATCTTAAAACCTGACTTAATTGGATACCGCCTTTATGGTCGGTTGGACTTAATTAAATTGATTTTAACCTGACTAATTTAGATACCGCCTTTATGGTCGGTTGTAATTAATTAAATCTAACTTAATCAGGATACTGTCTATATGGTCGGTTGGTAATATCACACAAATTTATATATTATAATAAGATAGATTTCTAAATTAGAAATAATAAAGGTAGATTATTCTCACTTATATTATAATATGGAAATTATAATTTAATAATAAAGTTGATATCGCCTTAATGGCTGGTTTTATTTATGTAACATAATGTGACACCGCCTATATGGTCTGTCTTTAGATGACAGATGATTACCGCCTATATGGCTGGTTTATTGAAAAATAATAACACCACATTTATGGCTGGTTCAACGTAATTGGGTGACACTGATAATTTCTATATTATAATAAAGTGAGATTTCTAAAGGTGGATCCCCTAACCCTCAGCATTTTATTTTTATTCTAGGGAAGTGATGAAACACAATATGAACATGCTTAATAATTTATTCAATTATAATATGGGTAATACTTTGGCTTGTTTATTGAATCTTAAGCTTAATACTTATTGTTGTCTGATCACCAATAAAATTGATGTGGTAAACTTAAAATGAACTTGGAAAGGGGATTTTAGGTTTTAACATTAGATTCAATAGCCCACGATCTCATTTAAGGATAGATAACCCTTAATAGATTTCCTTCCAGGATACACATATGCCTGTTGGGCGGGGGTAGCCACAATTGGAACTTGAACTTAATGAATTCAGGTAACTTTGTTAACATAGACATATTATTAATTGGGTTATACTGGGTGTTTGCATCTGGCCATCAGAAGAGGCTTTTGCATATCTTCGTGTTCCAGGTTAGCAAATTAATTTATTAAACATATATAAGAGAATCAATTCATCTTTAGAATAATATTGTGTGGAATCAAAACCCTAGATATTTGTGTCTTTTGTTTATGATCCTTAGTATTTTCTTTCGTATTATCATTTATTTATTTATTTATCAAATCCACATTCAACCAACCAATCAAGCAATCATTTCATTCTCCCATTAATTAGATACCTGTAAATATTTAGCATCAATAATTAATAACAACAGTAGAAATTAAGTCATCGTGGGATCAATATTTTTATACTACTTGAGCGATACGTGCGCTTGCGTTACGTGTGTGATTTCACCGATCAAGTTTTTGGCGCTGTTGTCGGGGACTATTTTTCTTGAGTTATTAATTTTGAAGCTATCTAATTTACTTGTATCTAATTTTCTTTATTTTTATCTGTAATTTTTATTTCTTTCTTTTATTTTTCAGGTGGTTGAAAATGGATCTTCATTGGGTGATAAAAGAATTACGAGCTTTATAAGGTGAAGAAACACCCCAAATCAGGGAGCAACAGTCCGGTTTTCTGAGGCCTGTTGTCCAGCCCAACAACTATCCTTGGATGTCAGATCCATTCAACACAACATTTGCTCAATAGAACGCAATGGGGAGATGTGAGATATATGATGGTAACCACCCGAACATAAACCACTACTACAATTCAGGGTGGTAGAATTATCAAAGACCTTCATATAATGAACTAACATATTTCACTGAATCACATTTTCCATCTTATCCACCATCAACCTATGATCTTCAAGGACCAGAACCATTAAGGGGAAGACAGTTCATAAACAAGCTCGAGAAACGGAAGCTGAACAAGATGCAACGTTTCTGGATCACATAAAAATCTTACAGAGGCTGACAAATGAATTGAGACAAATAATCAACAACCAGAACTACATACCTCACGAAACAAATTCAAATAACACTGATGAAGCCTTCAAGCACCAAGCATTTCACGATGACACCGTAACAGAGGAAGAGGCTGAGCAGTATCAAGAGCCAGAGGTATCAGTTAAGGAGCCCGAACCAGCAGAATCTCAATTTTATTTTTATTATTCATCGGACTCTGATGAGGATCAACAAGCAGAGCTGTATGCACCAACTACATCTATGAGTAAGGATGAAACTCTGTATCCTCAAAATGAAGATCTTGGAGCATGCGTTGCACTGATGTTTGAAGAAGAGCTACCCGAGCTGTTCATACCAACCACAAAGGATAAATGCCTACAATCAGACATATCCTTACATCCTCAGGTTGACAATTATGGAGCATGCATTTCACAGATGACAAATGATGAGCTGAAAAATGAAATTCTGGAGTACATCTGTGACGAAAAGCTGGAGTAAGAAGCAGAACAAATGTAGGAGCAAATGTCTGACCATATTGAAGATCTCATGCATTCAGGAGAAACATCACTGTATTGGGGAGTACAAATCAAAGACACCGCCCAAAAGCTTGACAAAATGGAACAACCATTCAAAGTCAAGCACCATATGAGACCTCCTGATTTTCTTTCGTTCTTTACAGGAACTACTAGAGTGACAAAGTTTAAAAAGGTTGCACAAGCACTGAATGAGACAAAATTCTTTTTGCCATTTTACCATTGGAATAGACCCTTCAAAAGCAACGCTCATGGGATTGTCTCTAATTGGACATCCAAAACCATGCTGAGACCTCATTGACGGATGAACTTCAGTCACGTCTGGCTAAAGACGATAAATTTAGCGCTAGCAGGGAGGCAACCCTTGTAAATTTTTTTTTTCAATTTAAATTTTTATTTTTATATTTTGTGCACACAGGTTGTAGAGTTTTTAATTTTTTGTGTTATTTTTGCAGGGAAAAATATAGACGGATCACTTAAAGTAAATAAAACCAGTGAAAACGGGGTTATCACAGGAATAAAGTTTGACAAAATCGTAAAGTTAAAAAGTCAATTCAGTAGAGACGACGGAGTAAGGATTCAACTCTTGATACGTGTCCTAGTGGATATATTCGCCAAATGACTCGATTTTGCCAAAAACCCTGAACGAAACCACGGTAACATTATTCCTTTATCTTTCTTTTGTTGTCTAACGCATTGGGGACAATGATAGGTTTAGGTTTCGGGGTGAGGTTATTTTTATTTATTTGTTTTCTTCGTCAATTTTTTTCTTTCCTAAATATTTTTTTCTTTGCATGTCGTGCATCTTTTGTGTGTTTTAATGATTTATTTAAAAAAAAATTAAAAAGAAAAAAATATATAGTCTAATGATGAGATTGTTTGTCTTAGTAAAAAGTTCTAGAAAAAGATAAATGCTTATCTCACTTGTATCTTATACTTTGAACCTAATATCTAGGTCAGACTCATATGCACTTAAAAAATAGTTCTGTAGTAGTTAGATAATAAGGAATTGACAAAGTGACTAGTTAAAATAATCGGTGGGTGATGAATGACCGATTTCCTGAATATCTGTTTCTGTCTACAGCTATTTTTGATGTGAGGAATGATGATAAAAAAAAATTGTGTATATTAATAAATAACATATGATATCTGAGTAATTAAGTTCGTATAGGTGTCTTAACACCTAGTTCCCTAAAGCAGATTGGCTTGGGAGATACTGGCCCAAAGCTCACTACATGGATTAAAGATGTTATATATATATATATATATAAAGAAACATCCGAGATCCGAGTAATTAAGTCCGTCGGGGTGTTTTAACACCTAGTGCCCTAAAGCCAACTGTTTTGGGAGTCACTGGCCCAAAGCTCGCTACATGGATTAAAGATCTTACAAAAAAAAATCACGTACCTCACTTTACGCATATTGTAGTAGACATAATAATTTTAGATAGTCAGGTTGGTTTGACCCATTAACTACTAAGAATTGAGATAAACTCACCTAGTTAATAAGTTAGAGTCGAAGCTGTTTACAGAGCTATTCACACATACACTCCGAGTCTGATTTAGATACTTTGTTCAAAGGAAAGGATTTTAGTTGTAGTTTGTATTTTGAAGGTTCATGTAACTTTGTTACTAGACATTCTCTTATGACATTTTATATATAGCTATTATTTTCTTTTATTTATTTTTCATTTGTTTCTTTTGTCTTTTTGCTTTTGCGTGCATTTCATTAACGTTTGTGGGTATGGTCACTGTAAGCCCTCACGAGACTACAACTCGTCCACTAGGGACACCTAGAGGTTTAAAGGCTTGTTACATACGCTGAATGCAATTGTGATCCCCACGAAAGTGGCTTAGTTTAATTTTATTTTTAAAGTTGTTTATTTTATTTTATTTTATTGTTTTGCTCGAGGACTATAAAAATGTTAGGTTTGGGGGTGTGAAGAGCGGAAAATATATCACAATTTACCGTCCTTTTGAACTAATATTTTGTATGGTTTCTCGGGTTTTATGAACATTTTGATGTGTTTTTATTTATTTTACTGATAAAATAAAATCGGTACTCAATGGAATCATTCAGGAAAAAATATGGAATAAATAAGGGCAAAAATTGGACTTGACATTTGAATTTTGGAGGTTGGAAACTTGAAATGGCGTTCTAACGAAGTACAATTTCAGAAATTTTAGCTTTGCTTAATGTTCATATTTTGACAATATATTTCTACTCTGTTATCAGATTGAGGTGATTCAAGATTCAGATTAAAGAAGACTCAAAGATCTACAACTTTGATGTTCATAAAAATTTCGAATTCTGAAGTTTTCATTATCAAAATTGATAAAATATCCGCAAGTAACTATTAAAGTCATTTTCAAAACCAAAAAAATAAAAATAAAATAAAAAAATGAAAATTGTCAAACTTCCACCAAACATGCTTGCATGTTTGGTGGAGGATTTGGTGCCTTCTTGTGCCATGTTTGGTGGAGAAATTGATGGAGAAATTTGTGGAGAAATTGGTGGAGGCAAAATTTTGCATATAAATACCAACCCATTTCATTTGTAAATTTCATACTTTCCATGATTTCTTGAATAAGAATTAAGGATTGTATCTTGTGTGTTTTATTTAGTAGTTTTGTAATGTATTTTTATTTATATTTTTAGAAGTAATAATAGTTTGTGTGTTTTTACTTTATTTTATGTTTAGTAGTTAATTTTCTGCTGGGGGAAGGGTGAAGCTTTTATTATTATAATTTAGATTAATCTCCCTAAATTATAATATATAAATTATCTTAAAACCTGACTTAATTGGATACTGCCTTTATGGTCGGTTGGACTTAATTAAATTGATTTTAACCTGACTAAATTAGATACCGCCTTTATGATCGGTTGGAATTAATTAAATCTGACTTAATCAGGATACAGCCTATATGGTCGGTTGGTAATATCACACAAATTTATATATTATAATAAGGGAGATTTCTAAATTAGAAATAATAAAGGTAGATTAATCTCACTTATATTATAATATGGAAATTATAATTTAATAATATGGATTAAAGTTGATACTGCCTTAATGGCTGGTTTTATTTATGTAACATAATGTGGCACCGCCTATATGGTCGGTCTTTAGGTGACCAATGATTACCGCCTATATGGCTGGTTTATGGACAAATAATAACACCACATTTATGGTTGGTTCAACGTAATTGGGTGACACTGATAATTTCTATATTATAATAAAGTGAGATTTCTAAAGGTGGATCCCCTAACCCCAATATTTTATTTTTATTCTAGGGAAGTGATGAAACACAATATGAACATGCTTAATAATTGATTCAATTATAATATGGGTAATACTTTGGCTTGTTTATTGAATCTTAAGCTTAATGCTTCTTGTTGTCTTATCACCAATAAAATTGATGTGGTAAACTTAAAATAAACTTTTAAAAGAGATTTTAGGTTTCAACCTTAGATTCAATAGCCTACGATCTCACTTAAGGATAGATAACCCTTAATAGATTTCCTTCCAGGATAGACATATACTTGTCGGGCGGGGGTAGCCACAATTGGAACTTGAACTTAATGAATTCAGGTAACTTGGTTAACATAGACATATGATTAATTGGGTTATACTGGGTGTTTGCATCTGACCATCAGAAGATGCTTTTGCATATCTTCGTGTTCCAGGTTAGCAGATTAATTTATTACCAATATATAAGAGAATCAATTCATCATTAGAATAATATTGTGTGGAATCAAAACCCTAGATATTTGTGTCTTTTGTTTATTTTCCTTAGTATTTTTTTCGTATTTTTATTTATTTATTTATGTATCAAATCCACATTCAACCAATCAATCAAGCAATCATTCATTTCTCCCTTTAATTAGATACCTGTAAACATTTAGCATCAATAATTAATAACAACAGTAGAAACTAAGTCATCGTGGGATCGATATTTTTATACTACTTGAGCGATACGTGCGCTTGCGTTATGTGTGTGATTTCACCGATCAGTCTTCTACTCTCTTTTTGTTTTTGAATTTGTGAATTGGTGAATAGTTTTTCCTTTTATAGTTGGCCATTAAAGAAAATAAGAAAAGTCTAGAAATTTGAAGAAGCTTATGGAATTTACTAGAATACGCTCAGGTGATATTCATCTAAATTTTGGATCCGTATTGTTAGCCTATTTCTGGTTCGAATTTGGAAAAACGGTCAACACAAAAGTTGTAGATATTGATCTCAGCTTTTTGGAGATATAAAATGCATAAAAATTGAAGTTCGTATGAAAATGTTATGCCCAAATATCGTGGGCTATCCGGAATGGAATATCTTAGAATCTCGTATCGAACTTTCAAAGAATTTATCGATTGTCCCCAAAGTCGTTCCATGAGTATATTTGTGTCCCAGCGTAATTTATGTTATGTTAACTTCGTCCCATAATACCACAGTACTATAATGTAATAGTAGTACAGACTATCGGTCGTTACAAATTATAAGTAAATTAAATATCTAGGTATTTTATTTATTTACTAATAAATGAATATTTAATTTTAAATACAAAATCAAATATTATGTATTTAATATAAGCTTGACAATTGGCAAAATCATGTGGTGCCATGTGTAAACTTAAGAACTTGACACTTATCCAAATCAAAATTTGACATGTGTAAAGTAATTAAATATCTAGATATTATATTATAATATTATAATTATAAATATCTATTTATCTCAAAATATATTTAACAGTCTTCCAACTGTTCGCAAATCACATTTACTGTATCTCTAAAATCACCGGAAAGGTTCATGAATAAGCGGGTGCTAGCACGTCAACACTGGGAAATATTTTGCACTTTATCGATAATGTACATAAATTACATTGCGATAATATATCGAAGTAATTTAATTAATTCTTCAATCATTCGACTAATGTGTGTGACCCTATAGGTTCTCCGTGAGTTGGATATGAGTGGATGCGAACACATTCGTAAACGCATTGCAACCAAAATTCTCAATGATCATGAGTGACCTGTAGCAAGATGTCATGTCCCCAAACACGAAGAATGAAATATCGGATAAACTAATATAGTCGTACTCCCGATCGATTACGGACCATGAAGTCGTTAAGCCTTTAACTCAATCATAGGATAAACAAATCAGTCATATATGGGATCCACATATCCGTAAAATATATTTTCAGAAGACTTGTAATTATGTCGAAGATTTGATCCACCGTATAAGACATTTCTGCCTAGAATCTCAAGCACACGTATCCAAGCCTTTAGATTCTTTCTTGATCATCACATGTACTCATATATTAAGAACACATTGCCAGCAAGCTTCTTTCAACAGACATGATTAGCTTAGTGTTATATACACAGGTGAATGATGTGTTTCAATACAGATGACAACTGTTACATCTCAGGTCAAATGACTAATGGTAAACAAGTACGGTTTTGTGATGAATCATTGACTGTGGATAATCGTTCATGTGATTCGTCACATTTGGCCACATTCAGTAACATGTGCTTCAAACGCATTACCCATGTTCATGCTCTTGTGACATGAGACTCATCACCTAAATATCAGTATCAAGTATCGATCTATGGAAGCATAAAAACATCTCAGTCATGTGATGTGATCATCCCTGATGATATCACCTCAACTGGGAAAAGATTCGAATGTATTTAAATCAAAACTTTATACCAATATCTAAAACCTTTTGCAAAAAAAGTATCGACACGAAATAAATAACGGGATTGCATTTGCATAAAGTATAAGAAAGTAACTGAACCGATGCAAAATATTATGGGATTGCCATTATATTAATCGTAAATCAATTTATGACTAATTATAAGATTATATGTATATAAGGATAGTACCCCCTGAATTATACGACACGATTGGTTCTATGGTATATCCCCAACAGTTAGGTTCCCATAATGTAATAGTCTTTTCTCTTCAATCAACTATAGCATAACACATATAAAGCCAATTTATTCCCAAAATGATATCAAAATTTAACATATCTAATAAGATAAGGTCAATTGGGTATTTGTCGTCATCTACTAGAATTGCACATGAATTGATAACTCGATTAGCTGGGATGGCGTGCCCTACATGAGTTGACACTAAAAATGGCATACATAAGGTCTCTATTTTCTTACCTAACCGTGTGTGTGTAAAATTCCATGATATGAAGGAGTGTGTTGCTCACAGATCAAATAATACTATAACATGGTAGGAATCTACTTAATATACCTGCGACCACGATATTGGAGGTCTGAACGTCCTGAGATGTCAATGCATAAACTCTTGCATGTTCGCTGCCTACTAATGCTTGACTTCTGCATACTGACATCGGTCCCCTATAACCATACACTCGACCTACTGGGCGTCGTGCTGATGCTACTACCGATTCTGTCTGATCAAGACTAGAAGAAAATGAGGGATTTAGACAATCTCTAACCAAGTGGTCCGGCAGACAAAACCTGAAGCAATTGTGTATCCCCCTCTTACATGGTCCCGAATACTTTTTTCCCAGAGATCTGACACAAAAGGTACTCATACTGGATTGGTGGTGTTGAAACACCTACCTTAGATACAGAGTCTTGCCTCGGCTTCTGACTCGGTCCCTTACTTGCAATCACATCCCTTTTTATGGGGACATTCTAATGTGTGGGCTTACTCTGAGCCTTGCCGTATCCACCTGACGAAAATCTCCATTTTGTCTATGTCATGTTCTTCTTCCAAGATTCCCTCTTACCTTGACTTTCTCTTACCCGTAATTCCAACCGCATGGCAGCATCCAACACATCGGCATATATGGTCAAATTCATTATCTGTATTGACATATACAGATAATCCCTCAGCCCATTGAAAAATCATTCTTCCTTTATCCTCTTTATACCTATTAAATGCGGATAATATTGGGAAAGTCACGTGAATCTTATGTTGTAATATGCAACTGACATCTGCTCTGTCTGATCCAAGAGCTCAAATTCTCGGGTCCTAGCATCCTTAACATTCTTGGGTATAAAACGAGTCAGAAAGGCCTTGCTAAACTCTGGCCAAGCCAACGGTGGATCTAAAGCACTTCTTCTTCAAGGTGGGAGATAAACCATTCATAGACAACATCTCTCAACTGGAAACTAACAAGCTCAACTAATCTTACCGGAGTGTGGCCCAATGCTACATAAATCTTATAAGACTCCTCAATATATACCCACTCGGATCTACAACAGAATTTGTACCGGAGAAGGTCAGAGAGAGCATGTTACGAAAGTCAGGGAGAAAAACTACTCAAGCTTACCTAAGTTTATCTGAGATTTGGATGTGTGTCTAGACATTAACAAGAGGAAATGCTGAGGTGGAATGGGGTTGTTGTTCTTTATGAGGTGGTATTGACTACTGCTAATGTTGGTGGGAAAGTAGTTCCACCAACCAATCCATAGATTGTCTCATGTAGCAAATACTGGGGCAAGATCACCTATCTCAGGTGCTGCACTAGGTTCCCTACAGATTCATGAGGTTTTAGAAGGAGCGGAGGTGGCTGGATTTACCCTAGCGGGCAACCGTCTCTTGGCGGCCATCAATATATGTTTAGAGGATAAGAAAATAAGAATAAGTGGTATAGGCTTTAAAAGGATAGTAACATGAATAAGAGAACTTGGAGTCGATGGAACCCGGAGGGTTGATGTCTTACATATAAGTCTCCAGGATATACCGCGTATGCAAAAAATCATAACCCTACCACTTCAATTATATTGCCCTCTAAACCTGATGTTCTGATACCCAATTTGTCACATCCTAGTATATCCAGGTTATGACCGGTAGGAGACGATCTTACCACCTCCATAAGAATTTAATCTAAACATGCATAATATGAAAATAACTTATGCTCTCGTGTCAAACCATGATTGAACCTGTACATGCATGATGTGAAGCCTATGCTATTATAATTCAAATATGTAGAAAATGAAAATCTATGATGTATACATTACACATAAATTGATTGAAGTGTCCTAACATAACATGACCCTTATAAATAATGTCGTACTGCCTCATGGCCTAGGTAACAAAATAACCAAAATTACCCAAAATTGGACCCAAGGCTTGGACTCCTATGACTGTAGCTAGTACCAACCTCTTCACGCTATCAAATTCTAGAAAAAATGGAGCCTCACCAAGAGCGGCTATCAAGGGGTCATACAACCAAAAGATGAGAGTGTGTGGGGTAAGTCGTTTGGACGACCTAGTGAGTGAACACTAAAAATAAACATGGTATGAGTAGTCTTATAAATCCATTTAAGCATAAATCAGGGCATTTTGATCAAACATAAACTGATTGTCACATCCCAGTTTCCCAGGACATGACCACAGAAACGGCGTTGCCATGTCCCTGAGCCACATGACGTGTACATGCATGACGTGTCATGAATTATTCTTGACTTGTGTTTGTACTATATTCACTTGCAACTGAGCTATCTATTCTTGAATACATGCATGACTAACATACAGTGCACATTAACTATTTGAGACATAGGTGATATAAAATGTTTACATACGAAAAAAATTTGGCCACTTAGGATGACATAATAAATGCATATACATGTGGACCCTTGAAAACATGTTCCTAATGACTACAGCTGGTGTCCATCTTCTCCAAAGCTCATTATCTACATGCATGAAAGACCTGCAACACATGAATTGAAAGTGGAAAGAGTAAGTTAAATGTACGACTTACTTAAATTTGAATTACTTAATCTAAGTATGAAAAGTGTATCCTAAAACTTGAAATATGCGACTTGAACATGCATATGAGAAACAAAAACAAGCATGAAAGACCTGCAACACATGAATTCAAGTGGAAAGAGTATGTTAAACATACGACAAACTTAAAACTTGAATTACTTAATCTAAGCATGAAAGTGTATCCTAAACGTGAAATATGAAACTTGCACATGCATATGAGAAAAAAAAAACATAAAAATTAAAAAACAATGTGAATTTATCTATAGAAAATGTAATGTGAACGTAAGCATGAAAAACATAACATGGACTTAAACATGGAAAATGTAGTAGGAACATAACGTAAAAATCATAACATAAACATACGCATGGAATACGTAGCGTGATCGTGTACATAGAATACGTAACGTGAACATCGACTTGATGATGTGTCATAACATGATCATGGAAGCGTGACGAATCATAAATATAATTTGACTTGAATGTGAATATGAAAAACATAACATAAATGTAGCATAAAAACATTTTATGAACAAAATATGAAAAACTCAATATAGGCATAAGCATAAAATCATAGCATGTTGTAAACATAAAAACATAATAAACTTTGAAAACTTAAGAAAAAATAGTATTCACTCACCAACCATCCCATGCATATCCACTAATGTGTAACAAATGCATATTTCTCGGCAGTGACACCAAAACAACCTTGCATCTAATATGAAAAGCATTCAAGATACTACCATTAACCATATCACTTTCAACATTTATAACATTTCATTTCATCATTGTCATTATAAATAAACAACATGAAAATGTCTTGGGGGCTCACAGTAATACACACACAAAAGCCACCAAGACTTCCAATCATCAAACTAGGTTCATGGCTAACAACAAATATATACATAAGCTCATGGCCACACACATATTTGCTCACAATCATCACATCACAATGCATCAACTAAATTATTATAAAGTTATCAAGAACACATATAAAGTCCTCCTCAAACACCCTTTCTTTCAGCCATACCAAACTATCTCGAATTTGTGTTTTTAAATCATTTTATGCTTAATCCAATTCATAAAGTCACCAAATAACAACAACCAAGCTTCCCTCTCAATCATTATTTTTGTCCATACATGACCCATTAACATTTGAAAAATTCAACAAAAATTCATGCATAAACCATTATAAAACTTCTATTTAAACATGATAAGCTCTGTTATATACACTAGCATGCAAAATGAATTAAAATCATACTTAAGGTTTCATGAGTCTCAAGCAAAAAACTCAAGAAACAGATTCAAAGCAATAATTAGTTACTAGAATGAGATTAGAGGCTCACTTGCTTAGATTTGAATTAGAAATTGCAAAGAAATTTCCAACGTTCCAAGCAAAGCCATGCTCACGTGAGAAGGAGAAAAAAAGTTTATTTCTTCTCTTTATTTTCGTAGGTATCATATGAAGAAGAAGAAGAAGAAATGGTTTTAAAACAAATGGGGGCCACAAAATTTATTAAAATAATAATATGCATATATGTCACATGTTAGAATTGGGTTAATTCTTATAACAGTGCAGCACACATGTAAAAATGGACGATTTTGACTTATTTTTTGTCACAATTGGAAAACTAGTTCACATGAAAATTGTAGATATATGTCTACGATTTCCGATGGTACCAAAATAATAAAAAAAAGACATCGGTAACTAAAGTTATGACCGAAATACTAAGGACTACGCAAAAGTGATAAAATTAATTATAATGTTAAAACTACAAAATTATCCTACGAATAATGAATCGCTAATAATGCATGATTATATGTTTGAATAATACTTCACACATGTAGGAAATGACCATCGTGATTGCATCATGATAGCCAGGATATTACACAGATAGTAACTATCACGGAAAAACATCGCCAATATTGTGACCTGAGGGAATAAAACCTACTTAGTGGGACCTAGCACCACGTAAGTATAGGAAAGCTGGGCTGAAACTGTAATAGCCTAAGATGATTATCTAAACCATTAGGCATGCTTAAATGTATAGTAATAACCTTATAGGGTTATCTAAACCATTATGCATGTTAAACTGAGCTTACCCGGGTCGTTATACTGAGGGAACAGTATTATACTGGAATTTGAAAATATTTTCCATATTTGTAAAAGCCCAATCATATAACTTAAAAATATATAAATATGGCTCGAGAATATGTATAAACTATCTTGAGCTAATATCAGTGAAAACATGGTTAAATGTAAACATATCCACATCATACTGAAGTTTGGAAAAATCCTGAACTTAAAGCTTGACTTATAACACATTTGAAATTTGAAAAGGTAAAAATCATAACATCCACTCACAAAGCTGGGCCTAATCCTACTACACATGGGATCGCACGGAACTGGACGAGATATCATCGTAGAATCTACAAAACGTATATTCAAAGTATCGTTAGCGTGAGAAAGAGTATGCTCAAATTAATCATGCTCATGAATGATGTCAATAATATGTTGACGAAGAAGCTAGAGACGTCTTTAACATCTAAGGCTACCTCAAAATATCATCCTAACTAAGCTTATAGCGGTTCGATATGAGTAGGGACATCTCCCCAAATGAGTTGTCACAAAGGCACAACAACCTAGCCAATGTTACCACCACCACAACGTCGCAAAGATAAGGTACAACATGCTCCAATGTCTAATAACACACCAAAATGGGGGGTTCAAGGCAACACATCATAATATAAGGTCATAGTTCAACTAACATGTAAGATTTATAACAATAAGCTTTAATCTAGCAATCTCAACACTCAAACATCATGTAACATCCCCTCTCAGAAATGCTACCGGTATGCGACATGTTACATTATCCCCCTCAGCCTCTAACAAACTGACTGACTAACTGAACTCTATTACTTTTCTTATTATTTGACAATCACAAATCACACATTTACACTAGAGGGCTACATGCCCAACTTAATTATTAAACAAAAACAACCATTGCTTCATACAACTTGTGCTAGCCATATTAAATTCTAGTAAATTTGACTTTGACAACGTTACATAATAACTCTCAAGCAACTAACACATAACTTATACTATAACTCTTACAACTTTGACTTTAACTAATCCATATATCTCGAACTTGACTACCATGTAGACCAGATTACCCTAATGACTACCATCAGTATCTATCCTCTCGAGCTCGTCCTCTGAGTAGACCTGCAAAACAGAAAATTCTGAAGAGTTGGAGGGTTAGATCGTTTGAACGAATTAGTGAGTGGACAGTTTAAAATGGGAACTAATGCTTTATAAAAAAATTATTTTCTGCAATCGAAATCATCTCATTTTACAAGAAAACCAATCTTTTCTGAAAAATCTTTTTTTTTGTTTGAAAATAAATCTGTTTCTATAAAACTTTTCTAGAAACTTCTTTCTTTATGTAAAACTCTAAAATCTGTCGTAAAACTAATTCTTTCTGAAATGCTTTCATAAAAATGTTGTTTCTGAAATTCTCATCTGGAAAACAACTGACGTATGGGGGAATTACATATCGTCGTCCCCCCTCACGCCTAATTAGTACCTTGGGGCATTACGTCTCGTCATCCCCCAAGTCACTGAACTAGAGATAGAAGCAATAATCAATGTTGTCATCCTGGCCCTGAAACTAGGATCTAGGGATGCCATATAACATCGTACCCCTAGTCCTGAAAACTATATGTGCACATGTCTGCATAATTCGTCAATTCCATAATTCTCAATTCCAAAAGTCTCTGAGATTGGGTTTTTCCCTCAATCTATAAAAAAGTCATAAAAGAAATCATTTGAAAAATAAAAATAAAAATTTGATAACATTTCTCAACAGGTCCCAAAATATTTTTAACTCATCAAAGCATTTTGGGAACTTGGTCTCATCTCAAAGTATAACCTAAATATAAATAAATTCATATAACTTTATAAATCAATAAAATATTATGAAAATAAAATATCCACTCACAGATTTGGAAGCTAACGGGCACTACTTCACGGTGTCGACGAAAGTCACGGTTCCTGCCGATAAACTATAATCGATAAACTTTATTAGAATATAAGTTGTGAGATATGCTTCCGATCAATAAATATATTATGCAATGCATGAATACTTGACTTTGCTGAGTTATTAACTTATAAGCGTGGTCTATGAATTTTTACAGGCTAAGGTTTAGAGTTACATAAGTGCAGGAGCAAAATTTAGATTCTATTAATTTGCTGAAAACTCACTGCTTAACGTCTAACTTTAAAAATTTACTGTAATTAATAAGGATTGAATCATGAGCTTAAATTTTAATAGAACGGACCTTATTGTATTTAGTTTATGTTTATTTTTACGGATCTCATATTTGATTTCTGAAACTAAAGTTATAATCCAAAGTTCAGGGGCTGTTCAAGCTGAAAAACTGAGTGCAGTAGCAGCAGGTCGCCCAACATAAAAAATTTAGTTCGGACTCATCTTAATTCTAACAATTCTGATTTTGGATATGTTTACTCATAATTTTACGGTTCATATTGGCACTTCATAAACTCAACTTACAAGAAATTATTTACGGCTTGTTCAGAGACCGTCGTAAACTAACTATGCCGCCTAACTTCCTCAATTCTTCGCCTTATCTAATATATTCAATCCAGCGACCCTTAAAAGATTTTTCACTATTATAAATACTTTTTATTACTCACAAACATGCTTAATTTATTAAATTACTCAGGCTTGGCATTTCATCGAACACTTGGTGCGTGAAATGCCAAAAGTTCACCATTTCCACATCCTAGTTATGCCATCACTACTTTTATATCGCCAATGCACAACACCACCATTCCAACCTGCATAATAAATTCAAAACATCCCCTATATACCATGTAGTATTCGTTAAGGCAAAACATTCACATTTTATTTTCTTCAATATTCATCAATACAAACTAAAATCAACACTTCCTTCCAAGCATGCATCATCATCAATTATCAATAAACAAACAAAAAAACATCCCCTCATACATTCATCAAGGTTCATCCAGCCCTAATACTTAGGGAAATTTTGGGCATTTCACCAAATCAGGCGTAATCCATGTGTATATTATCCTAAGAAGCACTAATATACATGTTAATGGCTTTAATATAGGCTAAAATGCATAAATTAAGCCGAGGATTCTTGGATAAAAATTGGGGCTTTCTTTATTCATGCTTAAAACGGGAAAAAAATTTAGAAAAAAAGGGAGTTAAGAAGCTTACTTGTCTTGATCATTTTTAAAATTACAAGAAATTCATCCAACTCCATTAACACACAGGAGGATAAATTGAGGGAAAATTTTGGGGCTAGTTTCTCTTAAAGGATCGAGAGAAGGAGAATATGAGGTCCTAAAATTGACCTCAAGGGTTATTTATACCATTTATAAGTTAAGGGTCAAATGATCATTTCAAAAAAAAATTTAAAGGTTCATTTTCTTGTCTAATCCACGAAATACACTATTTATGTGACGTAAACTTGTATTTAGGACCAAGTTTGGGCCTGAATTTGGGAAACTGTTCAACACATAAGTTGTAACTACTTGTCTAGGCTTTCTGACAATATAAAAATTATAAAAATCGGAGATCGTATGAAAGAGTTAAGGCTAAAATACGGATGATTATCAATTGACTTTGTTAAGCTAAAAAATGACTCTAAAACTGAATAATTGTCCAGGACCTCCGGATGAGATTCCTAAGCTGTGAAACTTATTTTAAAATTATTTTATGTGTTCTAAAATATTAAAAAATTAAAAATTAAAAATTTATTCAGAGCAGCTGTAATTTTATTTGAGCTATACTGCAAAGTTCCGGCTGTTACAGTTTCCCCCTTTAAATGATTCGTCCTCGAATCAAAATACATAAAGATAGGTAATATACCATATTCCTTGAATCATATTGGGCTTGGATTTTCCTTTTGGATAGGCAACCAATGAGGAATCAATCCTTCAATAATTTTGAGATTCTTAAGAAGTCTTGAACGTTCGTGTTTCTTTCGTATTCCTAAAACCGCAATCTTTAATCCTTAGGTCACGCGTCGTTACCATGCTACTGAATTTCTGAGAAATCTATATAACTATATACCTTACTCCTCAACTTAAAGTTACTTCGATTAGTTCCATTTATAACGAATGTCAACGTGAAGTCTTGTTCTAGTTAGGGAAACGTAGTCTGCACCGCTTCCTTTCAACCTCTTGGAAATCCTCACAATGACATAATACATACATAATCAAGCTTGTCTTTTGATCAGTGAAATCACTCACGTTACACAAGCTCACGTATCGCTCAAGTAGTATAAAATGTATCAATCCCACGAGGACTTAATACCTAACCTATTAATTTATGAAGCTAAATTTCTACAAGTTTCTAATTGATTGTTGTTTGGTTGGTGATTTTAACTAAGAACAGTAATTAAAACAATGCGAAAGTAAATTCTAAAAGAAAGCAATCAATATTATGAAACTATCTAGGGTTGTGAATCCTTCCAATATTCTTCTAAAGATGAAGTGATTATCTCATGTTTGTGTAAAATATCAGTTTATTAACTTGGAACACGAAGATATACAAAAGCCTCTGTCGATTGTCAGATGCAAACACCCAAAGTAACCCAATTAACTATATTTATATGTTAACCAAGTTACCCGAATTCATTAAGTTCAAGTTCCAATTATAGCTACCCATGCCCGACAGGTATATGTCTATCCTGGAAGGAAATCTCTAAGGTGAATGTGAGATCGTGAGCTATAGAGTCTAAGGTTGAAACCTAAAATCCCTTTATCAAGTTCATTTTAAGTTTACCAAATCAATCTTATTAGTGGCCAGTTAATAACGCATTGAGAATAAGACGCAATAAATAAACCTACATCACACAAGACACAAAATAACCAGCTTATAAACCTATGGTATTGGAATTCATCACAACCCTAGATAATGTATTTAGTTACGACACATATCTAGGACTACTAAAGACATAAATAAATAAAATATTATAAAATAAATTTGAAAACTAAAAAGTTAAAAATTACAACAATGAAATAAAATGCTGGGGTTTGGGGATCCACTTTTATTATTTCAAATCTAGAAATCTCTCTTATTATAATATAAAAATTTACGTTATATTACCAACCGACCATATAGGCGGTATCCTAATTAAGTCATATTTAATTAATTCCAACCGACCATAAAGGCGGTATCCAATTAAGTCAGGTTAAAATTAATTTAATTAAGTCCAACCGACCAATAAGGCAGTATCCAATTAAGTCAAGTTTTAAGATAATTATATATTATAAAATAAGAGAGATTAATCTAAATTATTATAATAAAAGTTTCACCTTCACCCCAGTAGAAAGAAGTTACATACTCATGCTTTTAAGTAAAACAAACAAAGATTTATTACTTAAAATAAAAATTAAATACAAGAAAACTGAAATTAAACAAACAAGATATTCTCTTCTTAGTATTCTAAGGAAATTCCCCAGAAGAAAGTATGAATTTTCATTCAGAATCAGGCCTCTATTTATAGGCTTCAAATCGGGCGCGTGTCGCGACGCTCGCTACAGGAATTGGCAGCTGTCGGCAGATCAATAATTGTGCTCACGTCATGATGATGCGGTGATGATGTGTCGGCAGTTGAATAATTGAGGCGCGTCGCGACGAAAAGGATTGCGCGTCGCGATGCGTGAGCAGTAAATTTCCCATTTTACCATTTTTTTAATTCATTTTTCGCCGTTTTTTAGCCCCGATTTGATTCCAGCATCTCCCGATATTTTATTTATCTATAAAATAACATAAAACATATCAAAATATTCACAATACCTGAGAAACTATACAAAATATTAAGTAAAAGGGGCGGTAAATATTGATTTATTTTCCGCTTATCACACCTTCAAACCTAACATTTTGCTAGTCTTCGAGCAAAACAAACAAAATAAAATGCAATAAACAACTTTAAAATAAAATTAAACTAAGCCACTTTCGTAGGGATCACAGTTGTATTTAGCGTATGCAACAAGCCTTTAAACCTATAGGTGTCCCTAGCGGACGAGTTGTAGTCACGTGAGGGCTTACAGTGATGATACCCACAAACGTCAATCAAATGTACAATCAAACACACAAAACAAGTTAGTGACTAAACAAGTGAAATTCTTATCCAAGTTAATCATTGTTTTCTTTCTTTCTAAATTACTAAACAAGTAAATTCTCCGATTATTTTTAACATTCTTCATATACACAACTAGCAAGGTATTAATCAATTTATTGTGCCTACAATATTCATAAGTGTAGTTGAAAAGAGAGTAATATTTTTGTCCTAAAGTTATATCAGAGTTCACACCTTTTTGGCAATGGATGTTTCTTTTTTTTTTATTGCTCTCAGGTGTTTCTTCCAATAAACTAGAGCACTGAATATTACAAACTTTTCACTTACGACCCATGTCTGTATGTTACCATGTATGCTAATAATACATGTCCAATGAGCATATGAAGATCCAAATTAGTCAGTATTATAGAGAATTCACGATTTAAATAATTCAAGAGGAAATAAACATAATTAACTAGTTACGAATTAGGCTGAGATACGCCTCAGGAGTGGAAACTCCTTACACATCTATCTCAAGAACAATTTCACCTAGTTAGTCAAGTTTAAAATAATTTTTTTTGAATTTTTTTTGACTAAAAACAATACAAAGAAAAATAAAAACAAGATACTAGTCAACTATTCTCTTCCCCCAAACCTAATTGAGACATTATCCCCAATGTCTAAAAAGAAGAAGAAGAGTTTAGAAAACAGTACCTGGTTAGCGTGGAATTCTACATCTAAAGAGAAAACTAAAGGTTAAGATCCAGATTTATCCTATGCTTCTTACCACGATCATTATCATATCGGTTTATCTTGGAAATGATATGGTCAATTTTTTGTTCAAATGCTAAGAGTTGGTCAATTAAATCATTGGTTGTTCTGGCAGTGAAGATGATATCTTTTACGGGTTTTGAAAGGAAACCATTTCTCCTGGAGTCTTTAAGAAATACAAAAAGAAAGTAAAAAAATCCATCAACATTAAACAGTCCAATTGGTTTCTAGTGTATGTTCAAGTTCGCCCAAGATATTACTGTGAAAATTTCCTCCATCGTGCCCAAGCAACCTGACAATGCAATAAAAGCATCAGCACAATTAATCATTTCAATAAGTCATTCAGAAATACCTGATACAATGCATTCATCTCCGTTTGATTGTCTGATAAGATTTGCGTCCGCCAAAGGTTTTGGGATGATTCCCAAAACTTGAGTACATACTTCATGTACGGCCTTTGAAACGTAACCGATCAGTCCAAGATTTCAACCGCCATATGCTAAATGCATATTCCTCTCTACCATGACTATACCCAATTCTTTTGCTGTTTCAGCGAATTCTGGTTTAGAACAGAACTAATACCGCAAAACACACAAATGTTAACAACTCGTCTTCTTATAGTTGCTTCCATTTTTTAATATTACTCTCTCAAATCTGGATGTGTTGAAGAGAGCAATGACGAGCTGGATTTATAGATCCTAAAAAAAGTGAGTAATAATAGCACTAGTACCTGCCAAATGATAATTATTAGCTGAACAGTAAAATAAATCGTGAAAGTCAAAAAGTATGGATCTTGTGGGCAAAAATAAAAGAAAATAACAAAACAAATCACAATTATTTGTTAAAGACAAAGAAATCAAAATTATGTACAGGTAGTAATGGCTTGAATGACATCTATGTGTCAGGGAAAAGCTTCCCATCCAATTTTCTTATAAATTGGCAAACAGAGTCTTTTAAAGTCAGATTTCTGAGACTCAATTGTTGTCTTTCTTTTAGAAACTGTGTATGTAAATTACAAATTGCGTGATAGACATATCCACAGGGATGCGTCTCAAGAGTCGATGATATATCATCTAAAGAATCCTTACTCATGCCATCCCTAATGAATTTTATTTTTTCTTCGCGATTATCAGACATCATTCCTAAAGAATGATAAGGAGTGTTACATGTACAGCGTGCATATTTATAACAAACACCTAATCGCGTATCTCTTCTTTTCTTAGCATATGTGCTTTTTCCTAAACCAGGCAGAAATGAAATAAAAGAGTCAGATGACTCACCTGGAAATCAAACTCGTGCTTTGATTATCCAACAAATATCACTAGGAATACCTTTGATCATCAAAAGTCTCATTCTTTCAATGCGTGCTTGATAGACTTTCATCAGAGAGTTTTGAGGGAGAGAAGGAAAATGCTTGTGAAGTTTTGCGAGAACGTCTTCCATCCTATCTGTGACCTTTCCTACAAAAAATAACACACGAAAATAAAACACATAAAATCTCAATATATACACAAATTGCATGGGTTGCCTCTCTGCTAGCTCTAAGTTTAACGTCGCCAGCTAGACATGACTGCCCAACATTAGGCTGGATCTGCTAGTGTGAGACTTTTCTTTTTACGCTTGATGGATTCTCCCCAATAATGCTTGATATATGGCTGTTAACTTTGAATGTATTATTGGAGTTGGGGTTATGTAGCTCAACAGCTCCATATGGTGAAACTTGGGTGATTACAAATGGATCTGACCACCGTGATTTTAATTTGCCATGGAAAACTTCCAACCTTGAGTTGTATAACAATACCTGCTGCCCTGGTTCCAGTTGTCTGTGCACTATTTTCTGATCATGCCACTTTTTGGTCTTTTCTTTGTACAGTTTGGCATTCTCATAAGCATGAAGATAAAATTCTTCCAATTCGTTTAGTTGGTGGAGTCGTTTCTCTCATGCTGCTTGTAGATCAAAATTTAGCTTCTTCAGTGCCCAGTACGCTTTATATTCGAACTCCACAGGTAGATGGCATGCTTTCTCAAACACTAGTCGATATTGGGACATTCCAATGGGTGTCTTGTAAGCTGTCTGATATGCCCATAATACATCATCCAATTTTGTAGACCATTCCCTCCTTGATGATCCAACGGTTCTCTCCAGGATTCTTTTGATTTCTCTGTTGGAAACTTCAACATGCCCACTTGACTACGGATGATAATCAGTGCCAACTTTGTGAGTAACTCCGTATTTGGATAGGAGTGCATCGAAATATCTGTTGCAGAAGTGTTTGTCTAGATGAAAAAGCAAGAAGCAAAATACGACGCTTTAGCAGCTGTGGTTCAAAATCAAGCAGCATCTTTAAGGAAACTAAGTTACAGACCACAAGATAACCTTCCTTGCAACACAGAACCAAATCCAAGGAACAGAGGTAAGGAGCAATGCCAAGCCATAACGTTGAAAAACGGCATTGTATGTCGCGACACGTGAACAGTAAATTTCTCAATTTGCCATTTTCATTCATTTTTCGCCATTTTAGCCCCGATTTGATTCCAGCAAGTCCTGATATTTTATTTATCTATAAAATAACACAAATTGTATCAAAATATTCACAATACCCGAGAAATTATATAAAATATTAATTAAAAATGGTGGTAAATATTGATATATTTTTCGCTTATCACCTTTTACTGAAACTATTTATTTCTCAATTTTTAGTTTCTGCAACATGAACCATCTAGATCATTCTTTATCATGAACTAAATATATAATTTATGCTTGCTAGTTGTCGTGCTACCCTTACTTTCTTTCGTTGTCCTACCTTCATTTTCACTTATACAAATCAAGTTCATTCTTTGGAGCATACCATGAGGTTCTTTACCTTTTATTGTAATGAAACCTCTTTAATGATCTCTTTAGCAATAAATGTTGTATGCATTCAATTAATGGCCAAGGTTTCTCCACTAATTTTTGAATTTACTGCGAAAACTTCGGTATTATTTATAAACTTCAATTATAAGAGAAATTATTGCATTACTAACTTACTCAAATACTATATTAATAGTATCCTTGAATCGCATTCTACTGTACATAATCCCTAACTTATCTTAGATTGTTCTTGGTTTCTAGTATCACATTACTCCTACTTGCAGGAGTTAGCTTCTTTCTTTCCTTGTCATTATTACCTTATTATATTCCACCTACAACATTGTCATCAATTAATTCACATATATTTGATCATTGCTTTCTTCACATTATCTCATTTCCTTAGAGATTTAACCCATTCATTCTCATGGAATAGTGTGCCCGCCGTTATTCTTATGACACTTAAAACCTACCCTTGAACCTTGTTTGTTACAAAAAACTTAGTAAGGTATTAATGGCGGTTATCTTTATATGCGATCCTAGGAATGCTTGATTATGTTGTTATGTTTATTCACGTAAACTATTAGTATCTTCCTTCTCAGTTCGTAGAGATCTCTCCGTTAAAATCTATTGCAGTCTCATCCCTCTTCCATCGAGAATATCTACCTTTGAAGCCTCTCTATCGGTGTTTAATATTCTTTTATTACCTATCAATGAATAATACACTTCATTACTTATTCTACAATAAGCTCACTCGAGGGTACTATACCATGTTCATTCTAGGGTTCTAACATGTTATCATCATGAATTTTTCTGAGAGGGAAATACTTTATTTGGGAAAACCTGTCAATTATATTCTAAGTGAACTCTTATTCCTTTGGTCATTGGTAAACTATTGTGAAGTCTACGGTTACCCTGTCTGGTTTACAACCTAAAATACTTGGGCTCTGAAGTGTGCCAATGGTTCCTCTACTATTTTGTGTTGATTCACTGCCTGGTAATACATCTGGGTACCTAGTCACCTTATCATTATTTGTGTTCTACTGCTAGTAAATTATTTTCAGTCATGTTTTGTCTTGTTACTACTTGGGTGCATCACGTGGGCAAGTATATAAGTTGTACGAATTATTTTTCCTACAGGTCTATAACTGGTAGAATTTCGGCCTTATTTTATCATCTAGGAAGTACACTGTCATACCTTAATAATCATTCTCCTGCTGCACTTCTTCTTCATTTCTTGAATGGAAAAGTCTAGTATTCTATATCCTTGGTTATGTCTAACGTTGCAGGCTAGATTCGTACAAAAAAAAAATTATAGTACTACTGAACCTAAAACTGAAAGTACATCTTACTGCTCATGTACTTTTATCACTATTTGACTAGTACTCTCTTATTCGTAGTATCTTCTTGATAATTCCACTTCCACCTTATTTCCTATAGCCTCTCTCTTCTTCTTATTTCACTATGTATTTTATCTGAGGCCATCGTCATTTATATGCCTCAAATACCTTATCCTAAGGGTAATGCCTTCGTTCTTTGGGACAAAATGATTGGTCATGCCTTAAAGGTGTTACCCTACATCTTAAGTCTACCTGTTCCTGAGAATATCATTAGGACAAGTGTTGTGGTTCATCGCTATCGGAGCTATCTAACTAAGATTGGGAGGGGTTGAGAAATCAAACTCTAATTTGAGTTATCACACAGAAGTGTTAATGTTAAAGGGCCACTTAACTACAACGTCTACCCTCTTTTCTAGTTCGGCCCTTTTACGATACTCATACTATCTCTTTCTAGGAATTCTCCAAATCACAAACTTACTCCAAGTCTTAATATACTCTATTTGTTACCTATTTCTGGATAGTTTTGTCTTATTCTTCTTCTTAGTTTCTCTTTTTGGCTCGACATAAAGGTCTCAAAAAATGCACAGTTCACTCATATAAATATTATATGCTCTACCTTCTTCGGGACCAATTCTGTGAGTCCTCACTTCTTTGAACACTTAAGTTTGGTAACAGACTAAGATAACTTTACCAAATTTGGCTAAACATAAGATACAATTGAAATGTTTCCACTCTTCAGGAAATATACTCTTACATGTCTCATTTGGATTCTCATATATTCAACTGATCTGACTAAGGTGTTGTCAAAATCTGTATATGTTCGGCTGGGTTACTAACTATACTCAATCGAGGCTATACTAAATTCCAGATTCGGGAGATGGATATGCGCATCTTATAGAGATCTGGGGAAAATAATTATGCTACTATATGTAGAGGCTCTGCGGTAGTTTGGGTCAATGCCTAAATACTTACTGGTACTATAGTACTTAAGTCGCTGAAAACTCACTACTTAACGTCTAACTTTGAAAATTCATTGTACTTAATTGGGAATGAATCATGGGTTTAAATTTTAATGGACCTTATTGTGCTAATTTATGTCAGTTTTTACAGGTCTCAATTTAGATTTTCGAAACTCAAGTTATAATCCAAAGTTCAAAGGCTCTTCAAGCTGAAAAACTGGGTGTAGTGGCAGCAAGTCACACAACTTCAAAAATTCGGCTCCGCATCATTTTAATTCTAAAAATTTTGTATTTTGGATATGTTACTGCCTTGTGTGTCTAGTTTACTAAAAAATTTACGGTTAATCATTTTCACTTCATAAACTCAACTTACAAGCAATTCCTTAAGACTTGTTCAGAGATCGTCGTAAAGTAATTATGTCGCCTAACTTCCTCAATTCTTCGCCTTATCTAATATATTCAATCGAGCAACCCTTAAAAGATTTTTCACTATTATAAACATTTTTTATTACTCACAAAACATGCTTAATTTATTAAATAATTCAGGGCTTGGCATTTCGTCGAACACTTTGTGCGTGAAATGCCAAAATTTCATTATTTCCACATCCTTAGTTATGCCATCACTACTTTTATATCACCAATGCATAACACCACCATTCCAACCTGCATAATAAATTCAAAACAGCCCTTATATACCATATAGTATTCGGCCAAGGCAAAACATTCACATATTATTTTCTTTAACATTCATCAATACAAACTCAAATCAATACATCCTTCCAACCATTCATCATCATCAATTATCAATAAATAAATGAAAAAACATCCCCTAATACATTCATCAAGGTTTGTCCAGCCCTAATACTTAGGAAAATTTTAGGCATTTCACCAAATGAGGCATAATCCATTTGTATATTATCCTAAGAACCACTAATATGCATGCTAATAGCTTTAATCTAGGCTAAAATGCATAAATGAAGCTGATGGTTCTTGGATACAAATTGGGGCTTTCTTTATTCATGATCAAAAATGGAAAAAAAATATGAGAAAAGAAGGGAGTTAAGAAGCTTACTTGTCTTGATCATGCTCAAAATTACAAGAAATTCATCCAACTCCATTAACGCGTGGGAGGAGAAATGGAAGAAAAATTTCATGGCTAGTTTCTCTTGAAGGATCGAGAGAAAGAGGAGAATATGAGGTCCCAAAATTGACCTCAAGTGTTATTTATATCATTTATAAGTTAAGAGAAAAATGGTCACTTCAAAAAGAAATATAAAGGCTTTATTTTCTTGTCTAATCCAAGAAATACAATTTTTATGCGATGTAAACTTGTATTTCTGACTAAGTTTAGGCCCGAATTTTGGAAAACGTTCAACACATAAGCTGTAGCTAACTGTCTGGGCTTTCCGATAATATAACAATTATAAAAATCGGAGATCCTATGAAAGAGTTAAGGCTGAAATACAGAAGATTGTCGGTTGACTTTGTTAAACTAAAAAAAGTGACTCTGAAACTGAATATTGATCCAGGACCACCAGACGAGATTCCGAAGGTGTGAAACTTATTTTAATATTATTTTATGAGTTCTAAAATGTTAAAAAAATCAAAAATAAAAATTTATTTTGAGCCGTTGTAATTTTATTTGAGCTATTATGCAAAGTTTAGGCTGTTACACATCATCTATCATACTAGTTCCACCTTAATCAAACACACCATGCATCATGCTTCTTGAATCTTACTAACCAATGCACAAATATCATGGTAACCATCCCTAATCTTGCTAAAGCCACACTCAAATCAACTCTTTTATACAACATAACAATAATCATGCTCAAGTCCCATGGATTTGAGTGATTAACTTAAGAAAGCACACTAGAATGCATGGAAGTAACTTGGTAGAGATGAGAAACTTACCTGGCTATGCTTTTCTCAAGAGATTATAAAGAGAATCCATCAAATTTTTAGCTAATATAGAGAGAAATTGAGTGTTTAAGTTGTAGATAGGGTGAGGGAAACGAGAAAATGGGATAAAATAAACATAGCCTATCATTTGGGCTTTATATAGCAGCCTAGAAATTTATAATTACCGCCCTCCGCATTCGAACACGTACTCGAATGCATTACACACGTGAAGATGTTCTGCTCGGCGTTCGAATGTGTGAACAAATGCTACCTAGACGTGATCACACTGGAAGATATTGTTTGAACGCGGGGACGAACGCGAATCCAACGGGACCAAGCTGGATGACCTCATTCGAACCCTTAGACGAATGTTGGTGTTCGAATGTGCAGACGAACGTGTCACGAACGTCACACCAGAAACCTTGCTTGCCCACAACAACTCAATCGAACTAGGTCAATACACAACCTGACAACCACAAATAACAAGTCATAATAATATGGGGTGTTACAAATCTGATATACGAAAATGTTAACAATATAACAAAGAAATTTAAAAAAGTTCTTGCAAGAAAAAAGAACTGTAATTTGAATTTCAAACAAAAAAGATAAATCACTAAAAATAAAGATTCTAACTTAAGCTTCAGAGTGCTAATCTTGTATGAAGCTTTTATTAGACAATAAAACACATATTCCTGGCCTAGATCAGAATTGAACCCTGCATAATCAAGCGTAAAACCCATTGAAAGCTACAGAATCTTACCACTCATTTTTATCGCCTTCAGAAATGTACCTCAAGACCTATAAGACTCAAAGTATTTGAATTCGAGTTGCGTATCTCATAAGAGGCCTCTTAAATTAAACTTGGAATAAAACCATAAAGGAAATGAATGGGCTTAAGCCCAACTGTGATACCCAAAATGGACAAAAGATCAATAATATTAAGGTAATAACTTATACATATATTCGTTTATGTTTGCATTCAATTCTATTTTAAGATATCATTGACATCCAATCCAACTTGTAAATTTATGTGTAGTTTGAGATGGTGAACACATGAACATAGGGGGTGAAGGAAGAGTTGTCGAGTAATTACAATTTTATTTAAACTATAAACCTGCCCAAACAAGGGAAAGTCAATTTTCCATGACTTCATAACCATTAATATTGTGGCAATCTTATTCCATCAATGACAGTAAGTGAGACTAGTATTTTAATAGTTCAATCAAAGGGATGACACCTTAGTCAAAAATATATAATTTTATCTAATATAAAAAAGTCCCAACTTAAAATACTTAAGTGTCACCTACAGCCGCCTAAACGTGATTGGAACTAAAAAAATATTTTCAAAATAATCTTTTATTGATTTGAAAAGCGATTACAACGCTAGTTGACGGTGAAGATCAGTTCACCAGTCCTTGCACAACATTAAGGTGTTGGCAGCCTCCTAGGATTTCCCCTCCAATACCAATTCCCAAATTCAACAATATGATTATAGCCTCCCAAGAACCAACAAAACACATTAATTTATATCTAAATCCTATATAACTGGAATGACTCATTTATCCTTTTTTATTTCCTATTATACCCATTGGGTCGTAAAATTACTCCCCCTTTGAAACCCACCTTGTCCTCAAGGTGGGAGCCCAAATGTGAAGATGCCCAAATGATAAGCCCGACTTGAACGACATTATGCAAATGAAACCCCAAGCTTCTTCCTGATACCCGACTGATTCAACCAATTGATAAGAGTCCAGAATATTCCCTTGCAGAACCGATCTGAAGACAATGGATCCATCAACAAAGCCTAGAAAATTCTCAAATGGCACCTCAAATTTCTTTACATGAGGAATAATAAACGACTCTGGTTAATTGTCTTTCTCCACTAATTCCACAAGTTGCAATGGTTCTTCATCCTCAACATGCTCTTGTTTCTTTAAAAGCATAGCCCCATGAAGGGCATGACCCTCGTCTTAGATGGCTAAATTGTTGGGGTCAAATCAAGGATGCGCAGCGGATGGAGAGCGGTTCGGGCGAAATCGTAGTTTAAATTTTTTTTAAACTTACGAATAAATTATTCAATATCCAATATTGATAATGCATTCATATTTCACCTAAACATATTTATTCGATATCATATAACGACATAAATAATATAAAAACATCGCGAAACTTTTACGAAAATGTTTTTCCGCAAAATAGCATAAAATGCGTTTCCGGCCAAACCGACAGACCAATGTACATGGGGACTGCCCAGGTGAGCCCCAAAAATATTTGGACAGTTTGTGGACTGCCCGAACAGTACCCAGTTAACTGTTTGGGCAGCCGTTATCCGATAACGTCGTTTTTCACCGTTTTCGCGTATTCACTCCGAAACAATTTTCGATAAATATTTTTCTTGGGTAATTAAAATAAACCAATTTATTCTAATTACTCAAAAATAAAAACTGAATTTTTTATATGAAAAAATCAGATTTATCATTAATTACCGTGAGACCCCTAAACATTGTATTTTGATCATTTTGGTCCTTAAATTGTCAAATACATATTTAAGTGATTCCAAATCAATCCCAAAATGATTTATACATCTCTAATACATGAAAATACAATTTTCAACACAAATCCAGAATTTTTCTAGAATTACCGAACAGGCCCTATATTTTCCAGGATTTACAATTTGGTCCTTTTTGGTTCAAAACACATCAAGATCAAATCCAATCAATCCCAAATTTGAAATACATCAAATTACATCACATATATGAAAATCCCCAAAATTGGATTAGGTTTAGAACCCTAATTTTATAAATTTCTCAAATTGCACAATTTACATTAAATTAATTTAATTTAGCACTTTAATCAATCCAATACCACACCAATCAAGTCTCACCAATATGAAACAACTCAAGAATAATTGTAGGTTAATTATGAATGGCTAAGCAACTCTAGAATTTCAACTTTGAATACTAATTAATCAAATAAGCTTAATTACTCCTAATAAGCTTATTAATTCAACATACATGTAAAACACCTCCAACAAGTTTCCAATTACAATAATTCACATAATTGAAGATTAGAGAAAAATCTAAACAACACAAGTTGAAGTATAGAAATGAAGAAACAATTTTTTAAATGAAGAAAATTGGAAACAATTTACTAAAACTCCAAGTTTGAAGCTTTTTCTTTAGATCCTTCAATTTTTATCTCAATCTTTCCTTAGTGAATTTTTGAAAACCTTGTCTTAGTCTTGAAAATGAAAACAAAATAATTGATATCTCATTTTTCCTTGTTTCCGTGAGCCACCAAAATGAAATAATAAATTATTTAACTAGTTTTATTTTCATGAGTCCAAGTTTCATTTATTAAAGATAACCTTTATCTAAAATAAAGCAAACTTACATGTGTTACCAATAAGGTAATGTCATTTCCAAGCTTTAATAAAGCAAATGATGACTTAAGATATTTGTTACTTTAATTATTTTAATCATATAATATTTATATAATTAAATAATTAAATACAAACATCTTAAATATATGTATTATATTTACATTAAATAATCAAAATACATATATCAATCATATATGTTAAATATCACAATTTGATATTTAGTTAATGTGTATTTAATAAAATCAATAATTAAATACAAATGCACATTAATTCGGAAATGACGATTAGGTCCCGATTGCATGTATTTTTCGTTTAACAGTTAAACGATGTATAAATAATCTCCATTATTCATAAAAGTTGCCCTAGTGCTCTACGAGTATATTTCATTAGTGAGACTCTCTAGATTCAAGCATATCCGTCACAAAATCTAATTTTGTGTCCATAATTCACCCACCCGTAAATTATGACAACCACGGATAAACTCGATGAATCATACAGGTCGAGGTTATTGCATACGTATAATCCATCCACCACAGGTATCCGGATTATCCCAGAGATATAGATATAAACGTCAAATCTCTATAGGTATAATTGTGTCGACGTATCTATTAGCAATCTTCTAAATAACACTCGGAACTTACTTCCGAAGTATACCACAACCATGGATTTAACAGATTGATAATCATATAATGAATACATATGCCCTGTACACAGGACTGACGGATCCTATCTTGATACACCCAGGATATCATGAGCATGAGTCCACACCCAAGGAACAGACAGAGATATGATCTTAATAGATCAGTGACGTGACTGTCATCTAAGTGTGGAGGATAACTCATATATCCACAGTGGTATCTCAAGTCAAAGAATCATTATGCTACTCAACCCAAGAAGATTCCCATTGACGTTGGTGTACCATATATTAGGTAATCTTCGGTGAGTCATTCAGTGTTTATCAAATAAATACCTACACGTCTATATAAGTATCCCGAGACTCATGGTTCATTGGGATAAACCATCGGTCCAAGTCCGATATACGACATGTATTGGTCTCAACGGATTTTACTAATCCACCCGTGTCAGTAAATCTTGACCAGGAACTTAATTTGATAATATATTTCTAGTAGTGACGCTTCATAATGTCAATTACAAACTACATTGTAATTGTGCACTACATTATATATTATCGGGTCTTTTTCTAATATGTAAATATCACTAAACACTATTTAGTTTCAATCTAATAAATTAGATCGAATATATATAATAAAAGACAAGAGGTGCTACCATAAATAAGTAATATTATGGAAAAAAGTATTGCTCGTATTCATGAATCGGACATAAATACGATCCGGATTGGCGCTCCGAGCACCAACCCTAACATACATATTCCACTACATGGACTTCTCACTCGTCATCTCATTAACTCTACATTATTGCTCGATTCTTCACCCAACTTTTCATCATTTTTTGCTTCATCTTTTGCATTACCCTCATCCGAGTGAACCAAATATCTGTCACACACGGGTTCAACTTCCTCATTGGTATAGATGGAATCTCTCATGGCATTTAAAACAAATACTCTTATTTCACTGTAATTGAAAATCAACCTCAGAAAGTTGCTTGAATTTTCCAGATCGGCCGTTTAAAAGGTTCTTAGATTTTTTATTATTGCTCTCCATAAGGGGTGTCGAACTAGTACTTGTCTCTTGAAGTGATGGGGCGATATCAATGTGAATATCAGAGTTGGTTTTTTATCCCTTTTATCATCTCCAACATTGAATCAAGCTTTTTCCAAGATCTTCCTACACTTTATTCAATCCTCCCATGTTTGACTGGTATGTGGATCCATTCTTGGCTCGGGATCTTTCAGACTCGCGTGAACCGATCATTTTTCGCCTTCTGATTTCCGCCAATCTGTATAATTTAGCTAGTTTTTCTTGTGTTTTTAAGGCTAATTTTTTTACCTGACAAGAAACTCACTAGGATGCGAAACCAAGAAAACCCCAAATATTTTTCTTTAAGCCCCAAAACTTAATCAATGATTTTTGTAAGAACAAAACCTATCCAAGATCAGCCCTAAACCACCATGAAACATTGCCATGATAACTCGAAACATGAAATCAGTGTGTTTTGCTAGCAATGGAGACGCCACTAAGTTTGCTAAACTTAGATAAGTCGATTTAAACTTAAAAAGGGGTATCCCTCCCTCACAAGAATTCGGCCATAGCCAAAAGCATAAAAGCTTCAATGTTTTCTCTCAAAATCATGAATAGTCTTTAACCAAGAAGAAAAGCAAGTTTAAATGGGTTACAAGGAGAACCCTAAATGTGTGAATGGATAAAAATGTCCATAAGAGGCGAAAATACAAAAAGCCCAAAAACTATCATAACATAAAATACATAGGTTTGTGAAACTTCATTCAGAATTGATTTGAGCCAAGAGAAGTAGCTTAGGGCCCTCGCCCTTGAAGCCCTCTTGTGTCTCTACTATGCCTATGATTTGTTTATTGTAGTCGGCCATAAAACTCTGAACTAATCCAGTCATTGCTTCTCTGATTCTTTTAGCCTTATGTCTCATGATTGGCTCTTATGGTACTTGCAATGGCTCCATTATGTTGCTGGCCATGTCCTTTGATGCTTAATGTGTGGCCTGGATCATGTCATAATCCCTTCAAGATCAATCACCCTCAAATAATTTAAGTTGTTTCAAACCTCATTTTTTTCCTATTATTTATTTTTTTTATTTTGTTGTGTGATACCAATTGATGGGAACCTCCAAATTACTTAGTAACACACAACAAAACACACAAAAACATAAAGCTAAATTGTACTTTTATTCATGAAAAAATAAACTGAAATAACAAGGATAGTTGAAGGTGAAGTAGCCTCACCAGCCCATTTTTCAACATATAGGAGTTGGTGTTGGAGTTGGTACTTGAAGCGCCAATCCGAATAATGTATTGTCTCTTTTATTATTTATTAATAAAATAACTATATCTTCATTTCAAACCTTATTAATGGTAATGGCATTTTGTATATTAGATTAATGTATAAATGTGTTAAGAATGACATCGACCTTAGAATAATCTTATAGTAATATTGGACACTAGGTGATCCGACAATGGGAAAATATTCCTATTATAAATTATTCTTAAAGTAAATATTCATAATCATTGGTTTTGGAATACAGTCGAATTCATATAACCTATAAAACTAGCATATGTCGTATAGTGGAATTAGAGTTCCAATGGTTTAACCCGATGTACCATAAGTTTTGGAAGCTCGTATATATATATGGGTATTCATTGGAGCAAATACCGAATGACTCACAAGTGATTCCTAATAGTTGGAAGTACACACCACCTTCAATAGGAATCTCCTCGAGTCGAGTCGCATATATGATCCTTTTGACTATAGGATAACATTGATTTTGTGTGAGATCCTCGACACTTTGATGTCATGTATGTTAGAAACCTTTCATGGTCTGGCCTCTAGATGTTCTTTGGGTGTGGACCAATTTACTTGTTAATCAAGTGCGTATCAAGATAGGATCCGTCGGCCCGTAGGTGTACCATAAGAGGTTTAGGTATCCATGTGAGTAAGTCATGATACTTAAAGACTTTGGCGAAAGCCGTTCATCTAGGGTGGATCGCATTAGTTCTAAAGAATCGTGGACATGTCCACATGAGATGTGTGTCTTGGAAACTTGACGGTGTATTCTAGGTTTCCTAAGCACAATTCGGATAGCCTACGACAGAATGATTGATAAACATATGTGATGACCTCGACTTGTATAGTTCAGAAAGGTCGTTCATGTTCTTCGCGAATACGAAAGTGGCCGAATTACATACATATTAGCTAGGCTTATATGACGACCGTGTATGGACTTAAAGTGTCTCACAATATGAAGTGTACTCGTTGAACACTTGGTTAGCCAATTATTTTTTATAATAAATAATATTCGATATTACAATTATCAACCAAGATAATCAAGTGTTATTGGATAATATTGATTATTTACTTTGACCTAATTGAATTATTTGGATTAATCAAGAATTACACAAGGGCTTAATTGTAAATTCATAACTATCTCTACAATTTGAGGATATTTTGGTAAATACAAATATGTAATTATAGATGTATTTGACTTGATTTAATAGGATTAAATCAAAATGATAGACATGTAACTAATCCATTAATTGAACTTTGTCTTGATTTAATTGGATTAAATCAAAGTGGTAGACAAAGGTGATTAGTCACACCTAATTATACATATTTGGACAAATTAGATTAAGCCCACATAAAAGATGATTTGAACTTTTATTAATTAAAATTTGCCCAAGTTTTGCTAGAAACGGTTTTAATCAAGCTTAAGAAAGCTAAAAGAAACAAGTGTTAGAGAAATTTTCAATAAGGAGAAATCAAGATTGGATCTTGGAGTGAAACTTGCTAGCATTGGAATCAAGATTGGATCTTGGAGTCAAGCTTGCAAAACCTTGGAAGTTCTCCAACCATTTCAACAAGGAGAAATGAATTGGATCTTTCTATCAAGCTTGCTAGGTAAGTTTGATCTTCTCCTAAGTTATGTTCTTCATTAGTGAGTTACCATTCATGAGGCATATAATGATGAATTATGTATTAGATGCATGATAACATAGCTTAAAGTTGAAATTAGGCTAATGAATTGTGTATATAAGCTTTATAAGTATAAACACTTAATATGCTTGGGCCAAAGATGTTCATGTTGGACATTGAACAATTAATAAGAGTTTGGAACAATAGATTAAAGCTTAGAGCTAAGGATACCATCCTAAAATCACTTGACCACCTTTAAGTGAAATAGAATTGTTAATGAGCCATTTCATTGTGCAATTATATTTTAGTTTGTATTTTGATTTAAACAAATGCATATAAGTATTTGGAATACATGTATGTTAGTTTTATAACATGTGTTGTAGTTGGTTTTGATGTTAAAATTGGTTTAAGGTGTATTGAAATGATATGATAAAATTGGAAGTGTTTAGGATTGATTTGAAAGTTAAAATATTCGCTGCCAACATTTTACACGGGCAGCGTCATGACATTAACCTTCCAGCCTCGCGACACTGTGCATCAGACATCCGAGCGTCACGACTCTCACCCTTGTGCGTCGCGAAACCGGGATGTTTAGTTCTCGCATATTTGGGTGTCGTGATGCAGAGACCCGAGCATCGTGACTCCAACAGCTGATGAACACTAAAACTTCATTTTCTCCGTTCCAGAGTTTCTGGACTCCGATTTGGTCCCTGTTTTTTTTCCTCTGGACTCATATCAGAATGTAGTTTTCATTAAAATATTTTTAAAATATTTGAAAATATACATATCCCGGGTATCCTTAGGTTATAAATCTAATATATATAGAAAACCCTAATTGAAATGAAAAGATTAAAGTGTCATCTTATTTTTACCCTTCTAACATTTAGGTCCCAACATTATTGATGAGAACCTCCAAATTACTTAGAAATCAAAAACAAAACACACAAAAAAGAGAAGCTAAAATATACTTTTATTCATTAAAAATTAAACTGAAATAACAATGATAATTGAAGGTGAAACAAAATTCACAAACCCTTGCACAACATAAAGTAGTTGGCAGCCTCCCTAAGGTTTCCCCTCTTATTCCAAATTCCCAAATTCAACAATATGATGATAGCCTCCCAAGAACCAACAAAACACATTAATTTATATCTAAACCCTATATAACTGAAATGACTCATTTATCCTTTTTTATTTCCTATTATACCATTGGGTCCTAACATTACTCCCCCTTTGAAAACCACATTGTCCTCAAGGTGGAAGTCCGGATGTGAAGATGCCCAAATGATAAGCCCGACTTGAACGACATTGTGCAAATGAAACCCCAAGCTTCTTCCAGATACAGAATTGATTCCACCAATTGATAAGAGTACAGAATAATCCCTTGCATAACCGATCTAAAGACAACGGATCCACCAACAAAACCTAGAAAATGCTTAACTCACACCTCCAATTTCTTCATCAAAGGAATAACGAACGATTCTAGTTCATTGTCTTTCTTCAATAATTCCACAAGTTGAAATGGTTCCTCCTCCTCAACATACTATTGTTTCTTAAAAAGCATAGTCGCCTTAAGGGCATGATCTTCATCTTTGATAGCTACATATTCCACTACATCGACTTCTTCACTCTTTATCTCATTACACTCTGCTGTAATGCTCACTTCTTCACCTGACTTCTCATCACTTTTCGCTTCATCTTTTGCATTACCCTCATCCATGTGAACCAAATATCTATCACACACGATATCAACTTCCTCATTTTTACACATGTGGTTCAGATGGAATCTCTCTTCGCATTTAAAATAAATACCTTTATCTCTTCGAAATTGAAAATCAACCTCCGAAAGTTGCTTGATTTTCACGGTCGACTGTTTGAAAGGTTCTCATTTGTTTTTATTGCTCTCCATTAGGGGTGTCGGACTAGTACTTGTCTCTTGAAATGATGGGACGACATCAACGTGAATATCAGAGTTGGTTTTTTATTCCTTTATCATCTCCAACATTGAATCAAGTTTTTTCCAAGGATTTTCCTCAACTCTATTCAATACTCTAACATTTGACTAGTACGTGAATCCATTACTGGCTCGGGATCTTTCAGACTTGCCTGAATCAATACTTTTTTATTTTCTGCTTTCTGCCAATCAATCTAATTCTGCTAATTTTTCTTTCGCTTCCAGGTCTTTTTTTTTTTACCCCTTCAAGATCGATCATCCTCAAGTACTTTACGCATAACAAACCTCAAATTGCAACTCATACTGTAAACCATTGATGAAGATTCAAGGTAAATAGTATTTGGATGTTTATGACATTAAGATCGCCAAACAATCAAACCCGTCAATATAATCACGTGGAGAACCATCTTACCGTATGTAACCCAATTTGAATGAAATCCCAATACACCTCATTTTCTTTTCTTTTTATGGGCACTTTTTTTAACTTTTTTTTAAATCACTCACGTTTTTTTTTTTTTTGTTTACTTCTTTTTTTCACCAACTAAAATTTAAAAGGCAAAATAAGAGTAAAATGCTAAGAAAAAAATTAAAATTACAGGTAAATTGTAATAGGATGAAGCTAAGGGCAAATCTGAAAGAATCAGATTGCAAAAAGTGAAAGTTCAGAGACTAAACTGAAAATATCTCATGACCAGCGCCGATGATCAAAAATGGGTCGTATCTGGAAAAGCATGTGGTGGTGAACATGTTGATGGTGGTGGCAGCTTCAGAATCCGGCCGTAAACAGCGTATCAACGTTACAACGACAAGGTTCTAATTGAAGTCGCTGGCATGAGAGGAGTGCGATAGTGGGCTTGATCGACGGCGGCCAGTGGCTGAGAGGAGGTGGCAAAGCGCGAGACGCGCTGCTTATCGCTGTAGCTTTTGGTGACAAAAACGACGGGATGTTAATCGTCAGTGTCTTCTACTTCACTTGGTGGTCGTGGTTGGTGGTGAAAGAGATATAGCGGTGACCGTGATAATGGCTAGATGGATAGGGTTTCTGAAATTTTTTTTTTTTTATGGCGATGGCTTCTTTTTTTAACACTACCTCTACTTCTTCTTTTTCTTCCCTAAACAGCTTCAACAATCAGAACACCACCCGTAGATTTCCATCGACAATCAGAACACCACAGTAGAGGATCGAACGCTCTGATATCAAATTGATGGGAACCGAACAAATATTTTTAAAATATTCTTTTTTTGAATAAAATAGCTATTACAATGATAGTTGAAAGTAAAAATCAATTCATCAGCCCTTCCACAACAGGTGTTGGTAGCTTTCTAGGGTTTCCCCTCCAATACATATTCCTAATTCAACAATATGATGATAGCTTCCCACAAACCAACAAAACACATTAATTTATACTTAAACCCTAAATACCTAAAATAACTCCTTCACCCTTTTTTATTTCCTATTATACCCATTAGGTCCTAACAAAAAGCATGTTTGAAAAACCCTCCCAAGCGTCCGCTCAAACGTCATCTTTAACAGCACAACGTAGGAAGCTAAAAGAAACAAATTTCAGGGCTTATGGTGTTTGTCCATAGTAACATCAACAATGAGGGATCAACAGAGAATTAGATGCATGAACAAGTAACTTTGTTTTTCACACACAAAGCCATTGTTCCTCACCCCTCAGAACAAGATCAACAAGAAAACACATCAACTCTTATAACACAAGGAAAAGTACCGCAATCAATCTTAGCTCTAATAAAAAAAAATGACAGTGTATCTATCCAAAACAAGGTAAGCATATTCCCATGAAAGACAATTAGACACCTTCACTCTTGCGGGGGACTATACAAATGTATTTTTTTTTTCCTTTTTTTTTCTTTTTCTTACTGCTAAAATCTATACAAAACTCCTAATTAAGCTTGCACTGCCAAGGTTTGTAAATGATCTATAAAAACTTCCAAACTTAAATCATCAGTAAATATGACATCTGTCCCTTCTATGTATGTTGAGTCTTGAGTAACAGATGGATTCAACTTAGCAAGAAGAAATCTAGCCTGACTACCATGCTGATCACACTTTATAATCTTAGGTGCTGGAATGCGTTCAGCCACCAATTGCTCTGCATCAATTTCCGGGGCTTCCAACAGTTTTCTCAAATTCCCATGGTTTGGATCTTTGTCATGACCAAGCTTCTTCCACTGAGCAATCTTGGACCCATAATGAATAACCACATGGAAGTAAGAATCAAAAAGTAATATGACATCTGGAGAAATTGAGCGAATATCAAGGAGGACTGGAACGGGAGGCCCATCGAAAGAATACTGAAAAAGTGTAGGCTGGATCATGATTAGAGAACCCACCACACCTTCATGGTTCAGCATCAGCCGGAAGAAGGCAGTCTCATCAGGAGTACAGTTGAAGACATCGATAAACTGAGACCTCCTTAAATAGAACATGAATTGAGGATATAAGGAGAAGTTAGATGATAGGCGGAAGGAAGTTGGATCTTCCTGAACATAGTCCCCGAACTTGGATGCAAAACGAATAAGTGTGTCATCCAGCCATCTTACTACATCTCGAGGATAACATGTCTCGGCTCGGTGGATAGCAAGTCTAGCCATTACTGCAGCTGCTGCTTCTTGGTCAAACCCAGCAACTATTTCGGGTGATTGTTTTACAACCCATCTTCTTGCAGCAGTTGTCACCCTTTTCCGGAAACCCATGTTTCCATGACGAAAATGTGTTATAAACTGAATAAAAAATGCAGACCCAGGTTGAGCTTTTGTCTCATCATTCACTTGGAAGAAGAAAGCAATACATGTTTTATTAGTGAGTGTATTCAACTTCCACATATAAGTACCACCCTCCCCTGTCTCATTGTTACTGACTGAATTGTTCTTTTTCTTAAGAGACACACAAGGTCCAAGGGCTCCACATATTTTTACATCTCTAGTGGTGACTACCTCAATAGTTGCATCAAAATACATCTTCATATTCCCCTCTTCATCACGACTAAAAATATGTCGCATACATTTTCTAAATTGATCCGATTCAAATGTCTCTCCAATCATCATGAATCCGCCAGAACTCTCAACAGGAGCTTTTAGCTCTGCAATACCAACTTGATCAAGAGAACAAGCAAACAAATCAAGAACAATAGACGACTTAATTAATCTCTCAGACAATTGCTTGTAAAACGCACTAGACTTTCTGTAATACGGTGCATGACCATTCATTAGGTCTCCATGATTCCTGATAGGTTTACTGAGATCTAAGTCTACAATAATCCCCGGGCCTAAAGTTGCAGGGCCTGAAGTGAACACCATGATCCGGGAGCCTGAATCCACTAAGCATCCTTCCAAAAGACCAACTGCAGCTGATATTGCTGCTCCTGTGCATCTTTGAGGACGATGTCCAGGCATTCTTTGCTTCAAAGAATTTATCTCGTCAATTGCAGTAGTAATGTTGAATTCACACTCCGACACACGTAACAAAAGCCCCTGCTTTTGAATAACCGGTGACTTCCCAAGTTGATGCTGCTTCACAAGACTAATTCCCATCAAGTGTTGGATCTAAAACATCAAAAGTAAACAAAAACTTGAATATGTAATCTTAAGAAACTAGCTATTTCCAACTTTCCGTAAACAACTTAACATCTCCATCCAAACTCCACCTACCAATTTAACCCCTCATCATCATCATGCACATCAGTTATCAGTATCAATAGAATGTTGGGCATATTTAGGATTGAGGTGTTGTGGCTTTACCAACACTAATAAACAGAAGCACAACAGTAACAGACTTGCTCATAATTTATGGCTATGTATATCAATTCTTTTTTTTTTTTTTTTGAAAATGTATATCAATTCTTTTTACTTATAAGTACTAACTATTACTCCAACCTCAAGCAAATTTTACATTGTTCAGGCTAAATTGACCAACAAAAATTACAAGAAAGGAAGTGTATGATACCTGCTCCGAAGAGAGCTGGCGTCCACCGTGCAAAACGACGACTCGGCAACACTCGGAGAATCCAAGATCATAAACATTGACCATCGAATCAAACACAACCAAACCAACCAGAGCATTTTCCGGCAACTGCTCAATAACACGCAACAACTCATGCTTCACGGCCCTTATCTCCGCCTCCTCCATACACCCATCAACCACAAACACAAACGCGGGCCCCACGGCTCCCCCGGCCGTAGAGATTAAAGAGTTAGCCAAGTGATCGTGAGCGGATGCGTACTCGATAGAGGAGTAAGTAGGGAAGAGCTCGGCGGGGAGATTGGTTTCGGCGATGGAGGAGTAAGAGCGGGGGAAAGGGTTTTTGCCGTAGCAGAAAGGGCAAGTCCAGATGCGGGAGGTGTAATCAACGCGTGCGTAGGGGTTTAAAACGGCGCCGCATTTGGAGCAGATGAGGGGGTCGTAAGGGAGGATAGGGATTTCGGAGGATTGCATTAAGGGAGTGTGGAGGAGGCTGAGTGGGATGATGAGGGAAACGGCGTCGGATTTGGTTGGTGGCCATGAGTTCCAGGACCAGCGGAGTCCCTCGATAGCTTCGAGTTCTGAGAAATCCATTTGATGGATTGGGGATTTTGAGGTTAGGTTAGGGTTAGTTGGTGGTTGATGATAGGGAGGGAAACGGAATCTTGCATTGTCTTACAGAGGAAGAAAAGGAGGTGGTTTGTTTGGGGGTTTCATTTTTGATTCTATCAAAGGGATTTGTATGCATGGCAACGGGCTGGGCCTCTGCCGGGCCCAGGCCCGGGCCTAATCCGGGTGATTTGTCAAAAAAAAATAAAAGAAAAAATCAGGCTGAGTTTTGCCGTTTGCAAGAAGAGGCCGAAGAAATTAGTGAAACTGAAGTTGAAGTGTAAATGTGAGGCAATTAAAATGTGAGGCAGAGGCTGAAGGTGAAGTGCAAAACACTTAAGAGTTTGGGACGTTGCCATGCATAAGTCAGAGATTAGTGAAACTGTGAAAGAAATTAAAATGTGAGGCAGAGGCTGAAGTTGAAGATGAAAGAGAAAGAAATTAGGGCAAACAAAAGGGATTAGGGCGTGAGGAAATTTTGATTTTTTGTGAATTTTTTTTTAATTTAAGTCCGGGCCAGGCCGGGCCGGGCCCGGGCTTAAATAACCAAGCCCGGCTCGGGATTTTGGTCTCCCGGGTCGAGCCGGGCTCGGGCTTTTCTGCCACCCTTAGGGATTTGGATCGGTAGGAGCTTATTGATGGGAGGGCAAATTAGTCATTTTAAATGAAAACAAATTTAATATTTTTTAATTTTTGAAAAAAGAAAATCTCATCAAACTTTTTATTTAAATTATTGGTAGCGATAGCTCCGAGTAGATCCAGAATCACTTGAAACCGAAGCGAAAGTTAGGTTCTGGAACTTAAACCCATTATTTTAAGATAGGTTCCAATTCCGAAAATATGGAACAAAAAAGATAGGTTTCTATTCCGATTTTACACTTTAAGGAACCAAAACTTGCCCATTAGACCGAAAATTATAACCAATTTTAGAACTGAAATTTTCATTTAAAGGATTCTCATTGCCAATCAAAACATATTTGTTTTCTTAAAAGTTGTATCAAGATTCTCATACTTTGAAACAAGTTTTTTTACAGAGTCCACACATATTAGAGTAAACACAAAATATGTTCATGAATATTATTTCGGGTTACACATCTAACGTTCATAAATATTATTTCAGGTTACACATCTAACAGTCATAATTCAAAAACCAGCGGCTAAAATATAAAAGCATATTGAAAACCTTTATAACATCTTATGACTATTGACTTTGGTATGTCTCCAACAAACATTATCCTTCCACTTTGCCACTTGAAATAAAGGTTGACAAAATTTTAATTAAATTCTTATAACATTGCCTAACATAAATTCACAAATAATATCCTCAAAAGTATTGTATTACTCGTTTCCAACTATCAGAATATCTCATTCATATATACTTAACATTTCTACCAACAAACAAATAAAGTAAATAACAAAATAATGCAAGTGTGAAGAAAGTATTATTTTTTTCAGTATTAATGTATTGGGTCCAAAATAAGATATTCTGGAACTAAACTAAAATTGATGGGTATGGTACCCTATTTAATAGGGCAGGTTATGGTTCTAAAAATTTAGGAATCGAATTTTTTAGGATAAGTTCTGGTTCCACATAAATATGGTAGGTTACCCCGTTTTACATACCCATGAGATGTCAATGAGTCCGAGTCCGACCCTCATTTACTAATTTTGATCCGCTCATTTGAGATAAAATATTATTATGAATCTTATATCGATTTTTAAGATAAAGAACCATCTCAAATCCTGATTTGAATGGTTTGAGCTCTCGAATCCCGACTCGATTGATTCAGGATCATGAATCTCGGCCGAACAGTTTTAAATCCTGAATCGTCTAGAATCTCATATTAAACGATTCGAGATTTCGAATCGTATCAGAATTCTTAACCATCTACAGCTATTGGAGGTAATATTTTTGGAAATCACTTCTAAAGATTTCTGACAATGACACTACAGCACCTCAAGTTTATTGTTAGTATCACATAATCAGTTTGCCGTTAACGGTAAGGAAATCTATTAAATATTTTGTGAGAAATGACTATATTGTCCCACATTTAATTTATATTATGAAGGGAAATTATTTATGCACCATCTCATGTTTAGCAAATTATCTTTGCACCACATCTAATATAGCAAATTATTCAATTTTTAATTCATAAATATATTTCTAAATTTAAATACATACATTTATAAATAAATTTTTATTGTCCAATTCAATTTTTCACTAAAAACATTAAATTTTATTTTTATTTTTTAAGCACTAAAATATATTAGTTTTTTTCCTTCAAAACATGGCCTTGGTTTTTGCTATTCACAGTGCCAAACCGACTTAATCATATTGAGGATAGTATTGTATAGGAATGACAAAAATTCCCTCAAGATTGTGTCGAAAGAGGCCATGTATAATTTTTTGTGAATGGGTATAGGTCAATTTGATATATCTATTGATATTAAACCGAACGAGGCCCGATGTAATATTTTGTGTTTTTAATGGTGGTAGTTATCCTACGCAGTATTACACATCCATTTTATGCACAACATCTCAATTTCACAAATTATGTCACAACACAACATCTCAATTTCCCAAATTAAGTCACAATTGAATTAATTACAAAATTAATAAAATTAATCAACTAATTAATCTGAAATCATGCAAATCCAAATCTCTAATTATCAATTGAGAGTTAACCACTAAAAAGTAACTCAAGAATCATTTTAGGTAATCAATGAGTGATTTATGCAACTCTAAAATCACAATTTGATATCATACACCCTAATTAGGCCTAAGTAGCCTAATTAATTTTACACATGCATAAAACATCAATTAATACCAAATAGTAAAAGAACCTCAATTATATCAAACATAATCAATTGGAAATAAAAATAAATAATTTCAACCAAATAAAATAAGAAATTACCTTAATTTTTCCAATTTTTAGTTTTGGTTCCTTTCAATTATTTTTCCACATTCTCCAATTTTGGTGAATTGATCAAACCATAATAAAACCCTAATTTTGCTCGCTCTTTCGTAAACAATTCATAAAGAAAAATTTCCACACCATAAAATGAACAATGTGGCCGAAAATTTAGCTTATAAGAGGAATGGCCATTTTGGTCATTCTGATAATTTTCAATTCATGACTAAAAATGATGTCAAATATTACATGACCATTATTTTGCCATATATCAAGTTTATCTTAATAAATAATTATTTAAATTAATTAACCTTTATTAATTAAATGATTATTTATTGACATGTGTGGAAATTCAATTGGATCCTATGTGTATCATATACATATACACATTAAATATAAACATATCACGACATGTGTAAAGTTACGAATAATCTGTATTATTCGTAATTAATTGTCCTATTACTCCACTAGTATACTTTATTAGTGAGACTCTCTAAGTTTAAGTATATCTGCATGGACCACATTTTGTGTCCATAATTCACCCGCTCGCAAATTATAACGACCATAAGTAACCACGATGAACCATACAAGTCAAGTTCTTAGGTATACTGTATAGTTCATCCGTCGTTGGTGTTGGAATTGGTGCTTAGATGTAACATCCCTCTCCTGGAGATGCTACCGGCAGGGAATAGACTGATCCATCCCCCTGAGCCTCTGACTTACTGACAAAAATCTTGACTACAACTCTGACTCAAATGTGACTTATATATGGGACTATTGCCCAAACAAAAACATATAGAGAAATTTAATGCTGAATAACTGTATATATAATTGTACTTCTTCTACAATTTTAATAATGAACATTTTGACTTATTACACACACTCACAACCATACATGTATCCAATACAAGACTTTACTCGACTACAACTGTCATGTGATTCGATCTGGTGGACTCGAACCCTCTAGTGACTGCCATCAATATCCTTCCTCTCGAGCTCGTCCTCCGTGTATACCTGCAGAACAAGAAACAAGAAACTGCAAAATAAGAAACTGGGAATGGGGGGGTTAGATCTTTTTGAACGATCTAGTGAGTGACCAGTTCAAATCGAAAATTGATTCTTTTGAGAAAATTCATGGTTCTAAAAATGAAAATCCTTCCAGAAAATAATCTTTCAGAAATCTCTTTCTTATTTGGAAAAGCATTTTTTTCTGTAAAACTTTTCTGAAAACTCATATCTATTTATAATTCTCTGAGCTTTTCTATAAAACTGAGTTCCCACTTTTGTAAATCTTATCATTTCTAAAAAAATCTATTTCTGGAAATTCGTTTCTGAAAAATCTACATCTAAAAATCTTTATCTGAATATCTGGCGCATGGAGGCATTATGTATCGCCGTCCCCGCATACACAAAATCTGGCGCTTAGGGGCGTCCCCCCATACGCAATATCTGGTGGTCTTGGGGTTACGTCTCACCGTCCCTCAAGCCACAAATCTGGAACCAGGGTGCGGATCTATGCTACCATCATGACTCAAAAATCTGGGATCTGGGGGCATTAATCATCCATAGTCCTGAACTGCGTGTGCACACGATATCTGTATCCGTCAATTCCATATCTGAGTCAAGTTACATACTAGGGTGGGTTTTTTCCTTATGCCTTCAAAAATCATAAAGCTCATGCTCTTTATCTCAAACTTTCCAAAACCTTTTTCATTTATGAAATAATTGTAAATCATCTTGGTCAACCCCCTAAAACACTTAGAAGTAAGTCTCGTTTTAAAATAATTAAGAAAATGACAACTTGAAAAGAAAAAGAGTCCACTCACAGATTTTGGAATCTGGTTGACACTGTTTCGCTTCGTCGAAGAACTTGAGATTCCTGTCAATAATCTATAATCGGTAAACTTAGTTAGAATATAAATCGTGAATATGTTTCAGATTTATATTAAGTTTCTCCATTCAACTAATCTATAACCATCATATGATGTATACTACTTGCGACATGTCATAATGCATATATAAGCATCGATACGAAACCCTTAGGGTGGCCTCTAACATCCTAAGTTGAAACTGAAATATTATGAAATTATTTCTGCCTTGCGTCGCGACGCTGGGTCTAGCGCATCTCGACGCCCACGCAATAGATCCAAGTAGAGAGCATGCTCTGCTTCGCATTGCGACGTCCACCTAATCAGACCCGAGGAAGAGCCTCTGTTTGTTCCGTGTCACGATGCTAGGTTCTGGGCATCGCGACGCCCACTCAAACAGAACCGAAACAGAGTGCTTATGTTTGCTACGCGTCGCGATGATGGGGGTCTAGCGTCGCGACACTAGCAAATTTCAGGGCTATTTCCAACTCTTCCAATAACAATGCTCAATGCAATCCCCACCATCACACTAACACATTTACATAGACAATTCTCTAAACTTCAATATCCATATTCAAGAGCCAAACTCAATCCCAAACACAACATCATTTATTCAAATATCATCAAGTCTCAACATACAATTCCCCCAACTCATTCATACACATAAAGACTCCATTCTATGCTATTACTATCAAGACACTTCCCATAATGCATGCTAACAACACTTTCGAAGTCAATTGAGCCACTTCAAACTCTAGGGCATCCAATGTGCGAATTTAAGGCTCTAGTTCCTTTACCCAAACTGAAAAATAATGAAAGAAAAAGAGTTAGAAGCTTACTCACTTGAGTAATGAGCTTGAGATTATCACCTCAACCTTCAAGAATGGTATTGAGAGATGAATAAATTTGAAGAAAAATTTCTAGGCTATTAATGTTTTTGGCCTTTTGGGAGGGTGATGAATAGTGCTCTATTTATAGAGAAAAAGGCTGATTTTTATGATGAAAAGAGTGGTCAAGATTATGCCACCTCACCTCATTCTAGATCTCACTCAAATTTACTGTAGTAGCCACGGAAATCTCAATTTTCGACTTATTTCTACTTGAATTTGGAAAAATATCCAACACTAACATTTTAGGTATGGATCTTATCTTTCCGACAATATAAAGTTCATAAAAATTGGAGACCGTATGAAAACGTTACAGCACAAATACCATGGACTGTCCGGATTTAATCTTGGAATGAATTCCGTATCGCAACCGCGAAGAATTTACCGAATGTCCAAAAGGTCATTCCATGAGCACATACATGCTTGAACATGATTTTCATCATGTATCATGCCTCCGATAACTTAATACTCATCGGCCTTTGACAACGTACAAGTTGTCGGGATTACCAGGTGTTACAAATTCCCCCCTTAAATATGATTCATCCTCGAATCCCTTATGATATCTGATCTTTGCTACTCTTATCTTCCTTTAATTGCTTTCTACTATTCTGCTCAAGAACCTCTTTTACGACTTCTGGAAATCTCTTATCCCGGTATACTCTATTCGATTTGTAACTAAAAGCTTAGTTTTTGGAAGTTCCTTTGGAAACCTTCTTTCTCGTATGGAAGTAAGAGCCGTAAACTATCTATTGTTTATATAGATGTGTAAATTCTTCACGAAACTTATTATACATAAATTCATCTATCTCTCATTCTACACTTTACGACATCCAGAAGATGTATTATAAGTCTTCAACCTCTTATAGTCTGAACATAGGTTTCCTTTGAACTGGTGCCTCCGTGAAATTCTTCTTTCTATTTGATATTCTATGACTTCTTTAAGGGTTCAATACCTCTGTAGATTTCCTAGAAGATCATTCATCTCATTATTACATACTTAACTTGTAAGCTCCTTAAATAAATTTAATGCATTCGCTAATATGGCATAATATCACTTAGAGCTTCTGTTACTCTTCACACTTAATGTATCACTATTGTACTTTGTACTATAGCAGATAACCTTGCCTTCCTTTGACATCAAGTATACCTCAAGTTCTTTAATTCCTTTTTATAATATATCTCTTCTAATTACCTTACCGAGTGTATCTTCAATTCCTTCTTATCTAACGCCTTCACATTTTTAGAGGTTATGATGTTCCATATCATTAGGTTTCTTCATGTTTTACCATATCTCTGGAACAAATATATACAAGGAAAATCCTTGTCGCTAGTAAAAATGATCATATTTAATATATCTCTAGTTTCACCTGCTCAACCTGACCTTGGCATTTATTCTCTTAATTTAACTACTTAGCTGCCTATTTCCTTTTCGCTAAGTTTCAACTACTTACGGCTGCGTCCTCTAAGTTCTTCTATCTCAACCTTTAAATTCATTGCTAATATAAATATGGTTATCTATCATTTGCACCGACTTGTTCTCTTAGCCTGATTTTACTTAAAAATATCTTACTTCAGTTATTCCCATAGTCTTATTCTATTAGGTACTGCCCTTGTCTCAACGATATCCGTATACCTAGTTTCTTTGGCAGTCTCTATATTATACCTTAATAAATATGTTCCAAGTCATACTTTGACTTGTTTCCTAGCTAGGTACCTTACATGGGAACTTATGGGTTATACTTGCTACCTTTTATATGTTTCCTATCTGATAGAATTCCAGTCTTATCTCGACGCTTAGAAAGCTTGGTGTTCTATAATACTACTGAACTTAACAATTAAAAGTTTATTTTAGTACTTATTTACCTATGTCATTGTTTATCTAGTATCTTTTTCTATTGTCGTCTTATTTGGACAGTTCCACCTTCAAACATTTTACTTGCTGTCTTTTACGTCTTCCTTCTTGCTATATTCTATACTTGGAACTTTTGTGGTCTATGTCTCTATTTCTTTATCCAAAGAATATAATTTTTTACATGTCCCTAGTCATGTCTAATGCTGATTCTTTTGTATTTCTGTCGTTGCTTGACTACTACTTTATCTTTTCATCGCTCCATCTAGACAACTTCTTTCCTAAATATTTTACTAAGAGCTATTTTCCTTTTCTATTATGCTCTTGTACTAAGTGTGAAGGTTTTATGTTTTGGTCTTCTTCCACTACACATTTACTTGTTCCTGGGAGTATCTTGAGGCAATCATAGAGGTTCATCTTTGCTTCTGTTGTATAACGAAGGTTGGGAGGATGGGGTTAAATCTTGAAGCCTTTCCGATAGTGGTGATCTCACTAGTTACTTGTGTTGTATTTGCACGTATTATTCATCTATAAGCCTATGACTCTTGTGTTTACTGGTGTTGGCTCTCACACTTAGGTACTTCTGCTAGGTACTATCTGAATTATCTCCTTCAACTATACTCCTGATTATTTTCCGTCTATTGATCTTACTACCTTTTACTGAGAACCTTCTTAAGGGGGTCACTCTCTCTCAAAGTCCTATTATACTCCTTTTGTTATTCCTTCTTAAGAAGTTTACCATGTTACTTAGATCTCCTCCTTATCTCAGTTCCTTGAAATCCTTACGTCTTTACTTCCCTGAGAACTCCATTAACTTCGATCGTTTGGGGCATCTCCACTAAAACTTTTGGTTTAGGTGCTATTCTCCTACTAGTTCTTCCATCCTAGTACGATGAAGATCTTTATAACTCATATAGTATATTCATGAGAGTCGCTCCCTTTCTGGTTCATTCGCTCTTTTGAGTCTTTACTCTCTTAAGGGCTGTCAGTTCTACGATGACTTGTAGATTTGGCTTGACTTACTATGACTTCAAACTATTCTATCATATACAGAATATTGACATCTCATTATTCTTATCTATGTTCCGTTGAACTTATTGGTTTGGTTATCTAGCCGTCTCGTGATCCGTCTATTCAGTCAAATACTTTTCTTTACTGTTTCTTCTCCTTTTATGGGCTCTAAGTTGAGAGGTGAGTATATGTATTCCATAGAGATCTGTAAAATATGCATTTATGTTATTTACTTAAGATTTGGTGATGGTTTGGTTATGTGCCTATATACTTACTAGAGTCGGGGCTACTAAAAGAAGAGTTGTCAATCGTTTTTGTCGGGACCTGGATCGACTACTCCATGTCTTAGGGTTTCACAACTTTTATCACCTATTCTGAGGTCTCCATTATAGTTTCTGTCTTCAAGCTATATTATCTATGTTACTATACATACTAAACTTCTTTGTTACTTTCCGTATCTCCCTTTAATATCTTGATACCCTATCTCTTGTCTCTAAATTATACTGCTGAGGCTAATGCTAGTTCATTCTTCTGGACTTCTTCCTAGACTTCTATTATCTGCTCTTGATATTGGCTACATCTATGTCATTTAACCTTATTGTTCGTAGTGGTACTTTTGTTAACTCTTGAGTATCTCCAATCCAATGGGCCAGTCCTTTTAATCTTTCATGAATTTCTACTAGCATTGGTCTGATCTATGGATTCTACTATGTTTGGTCTATTCTGTTGACTTCTACTAGTACTGTAAACCTCGTGCTGGCTTGTCTAGATTATTGAACTATGTTAGGTTCTCTTCTTTCTAATTTCAAAATTTTCCTTGGATCTTTTTTGGGTGATCTATCTTTCAATATCTTATGTTTCTATCTTAGGATAAACTCTCATCGGGTTTCCTTACAATTATCTTTATCTATGCTGATAAAGGCTGGGATAAACTTTCTCATCTCGATAGGTATCTTTATCTTCGTTCTGATACTCTATGTCCTAGTAGAGTCTATTACTCATGTAAAATAGGTATGAGATAGACTCTTTCAGGATAATTTCTTCCACTAGTATTACTGAGTGGGTAAAAGTCTGGGTAGCTTAGGGCTGTATATATGTCGAGTTTCTTGGGGTAAGGTAACTAATCATCTCTGCTTACGACCTTTATTTATTTGCTTGTGGGCCTGGATTTGGGGATCTAGAATCTCTTCATTCTTTTTGACATTTCTTGTCTATTGGAACTCCCACGTCTAATCCTGATTTCTTGCTTCTTTTAACTTTTTGATTATCCTTCAGTACTCGGGGAACTTGCTATCTATAAGAGGTACTTAAGACCATTGGGTCTACTCAAAGTAATTTCCTGATAAGGGAAGAAGTCTTATTATGAAGGAAGGAATCTTACGAGAAGGGAAGAAATCTTACTTATGCCTACTAGACATTTTCTCTTGCTCAGGCTTATTTTATTCTATTTACTACTATAGGTGTAGGACACAGAAATCAGTGACAATGTTCCAGGTTCGCGGCCCGGTCGGGAGTACGGATTAGTCCGCGGGGGACTTAAACCGGAGAAATAAAATGGAGTCGCCACCCAGTGTGAACTGGGAAATAATTTAAGGCCGCACTCACCCCTCGCAAGGGAAGACCTCAAATCGTTGGGTTCGGAATTGTCCCTTACTTATGTCACTTGTAATGAACAGATTTATGCAATAATCTAACCAAGTCTACGCAACATTCACATGCAAGAATAACCTACATCTAAGTTTACATACATCCTATATTCTAAGTTTGCATGCATAAAAGTAAATCGAAATAACGGCAAACCACAATCTCTCATGAACACATAAATTGATAAACGTGGAAATATAAATAAATTAATAATCTAAACTAAACGTAGAAGACGAGATATAATTAAGTTCCTAATGCGAAAGAAATAACTAATCATGCATAACGTGCTATTTCTAATAAACAATGGATAAACACAAGATTGGATAAACGAAATATGTGCGTTTCCCAAGCGGTACGTGGAGTTGTATCCCAAGTAGTTAGACCGCACTACCCCATCATTCGGATTCGGCTACAGAATTTTTTACGTATGGGTTTCCATCCGATATACCACGAGAGATAGCACAAAATCATTCATCCAATGACCACAACATACATGAACCAACCATACGCATGTGAAGAAATACTAATAATAATTAAAAAAAGATGAACGAGAATAAATAAAAGGGTTGCCCTTAGGTCTTACTTCTAAGTGGACCTCTTGGAAGTGCGTTACGCGCCGTCGGAACGGTTAATGCTCCGCAACTCCTCCGGTTCACTGGTTCAATATTTTCCTTCGTTGCTTCACTATTTTGGGCTGATTGTGTTTTCTCTGTTTTGCTGCTGTTTCTGGGGATTGGTTCGGGTTGGTTTAGTTGATATTTTTGGTAATAGGGCTGCTTGTTTTAGGGTTATTTTATGGAATGTTTTGCTCATGTTTTGGCTTCTGTTTTGTTCACGTGGATGGGGTAGTTTAGAGATTGTTTTTGCTCAATGTTTTCGGCTTGGTGGGGACTGTGTATTTGCGTCTAGGGTTCACTGTTTTGTTGGTTATTGAAGGGCTTTAGGGTTGCTATTTTGGTGGGTCAGTGAGGCATTTGGTTTGAGTGTGTGTCTATTTAGTTTTGAGAGTCGGTGATGGTTGCTGGGTCATGTGTGATAAGGGGCTGTTGTTGTGAGGGCTGTTGTTGTGAGTGGACAGTTTGGGGTCGGTGATGGGCTGCTGGGTGTAATCTTTAGCGTGGATGGTTGCTGCTTGTGAGTGGACTGTGTCGGTATGGTGTTAGAGGGTTCACGGTTGAGGGTCTGGTGCATGAGTGAAGAGAGAGAGATGATGACGTGCGTGAGGTGAGGGCAGTTTGAGTGAGATGAGTGGATGGTTTATTATTTATGCATGTCGAGAGAGATAGAGCAGGTCCTAGGGTTCTTGGGTGAAGAAGAAGATCCAGAGAGGGAGTCTTAGTGTTTGGCTTCCCGAGTTAGTGAGGGTGCGGGCCTTTTTTTGGGTTTATACCGTGAGTGGTGGTTTTTTTTTATTTATGCATGCTGAGAGATAGAGAGAACAGGTTCCTAGGGTTTGTGCGTTAAGAAGGGTATGTTTTGTTGAATAAGTGTGGCTTAGGGTTGATGATGAGGAGGCTGCCGTGAAGATGGAGGATAGAGAGAATAGTTTTGGGTGTTTTTTATTTCTTTGTAGCTTTGCCGTGAATGACCTCTCTCGATTTGTTGTTGTTGCCGTGAGGATGCTAGGTCTCTAACGGTTTGGTTTGTGTGTCTTTTTATAAGCAAGTGTTAGGGTTATCCTTATTTAGGTAGGAAAGAAATCATGCAATTATGGGGGATATCTTTTAATTAGTGTGTTACAAGGAAAAGATCCATTCAATTATGAAGGTGATTTATTTTAGTTTAGGAAAAGGATTTATGGGATTTGATTTGATTTGTTTAATTTGGGAAGGTGATTTATTTTGATTTTAACATGTGTTTATGTGTTGGATATTTTTTGGATGAGATTTGGTGGGCTTGGGCTCGAATTAGAGGGGCTTATGGGCATGTGGGATGGCTCTTTGGTGGGCTTGGGTGTATGGCTTGGTGGTGTGTGGGCTTGGGTGTATGGCTTGGTGTGGGTTGCGGGGGTTTTGGGCCAAGGATAAATTTTAAAACAGAGATCCAACGAGCGAACCCGAGGCTAAGCAAACGAATTTAATCCAACAAGGTATTGATTTTTGAATTTCCCCTTCCAACGTCCGTTTCCCGCGACTTCGTAAATTATCGGGTAGTGCCTCCATATGAGGCTCATCATAGGGACTTATGCAAAATGCAGTGCCTACAATAGGTTCTGGTACTTCCTTATTTCTCTGTTTCTATTCTTTATCTCTTAATGGCTCTGGTTTCTTGAACTCTATGTACCATTCTTTACTTTTCTTATAGCTTTCTCTTCCTACTGATTTTTTTTTCTTTTTTTGGTCGTTCTTTTTTCTCTGACGATGGTCAGAACTTCACAAAAAATTTTCTTTTCAAAAGTAACTATTCTTAGAACTCTACTATCTGTTTCATAATTTGTCTTGAACTTCTATTAATGAGCCAAGATAACTCGAGAAGGATTTCCTGCTAAAATAAGGGGCTATGGTTATTTTATTAAGAAAAAAAAAATATTCAGATAGCTTTAGGAATTTTACTAACCTGTCTATAAAACTTGAGGACTTACTTGAGGATCGGATACTGGAGAGGTAGTGCCTCGCATACGGGTATCCCGGACATACTGCGTATACAAGACCTCTGCACTCTACCCACTGCAGTCACTGACTCCCTAGACCATGCTCTGATACCATCTTTTTAACATCCCTCAAATGGAGATGCTACTGGCAGTGGATAAACTGATCCATCCCCTGAGCCTCTAACTTACTGACTGAAATCCTGACTACAACTCTAACACAAATGTGACTTAAACATGGGACCATTGCCCAAACAAAAACATATAGAGAAATTTAATGCTGATAATTGTATATATAATTGTACTTCTTCTAAAATTCTTAATAATGAACAATTGGATTCTTACACACACAATCACAACCATACATGTATCCAATACAAGACTTTACTCGACTACAACTATATTATAACTAGATCTGGTGGACTCGAACCCTCTAGTGACTACCATCAGTATCCTTCAACTCGAGCTCATCCTCGAGTATACCTGCAAAACAAGTGTAGACACTGCATTTTTGCATAAGCCCGATGATGAGCCTCGTATGGAGGCACTACCTGAAAAGTTATGAAAGTCGCGGGAAACGAATGCCGGAAGAAAAAACCTTCAAAATTAACCCCTCATCGGATTCGGACTCACTAGCCCGCCTTGGATTCGCTCAGTCGGTTTCTGTTTCAAACCTTAGCCTCAAACACCACACCCAAAGCAATCCATGCAGCACACGCCCAAAGCCGACACAAAGCCCATGCATGCCCAAGCCTTCCCAAATAAAAGAAATCCCATGCAAAACACATGTCAAAAATCCCTCAAATCACCTTCCAATTTAACAAGATTGTGAATCCCATCCTCACCAAAATTAGGAGATTGTGTTCCCTAAATAAATTAAGAAAATATATCCCATATTTGCATGATTTATTTCCTTGCTTAGGAGACCCCTTGTCATTATAAAAGGGAAGCTTGACCAAACCCTAAGGAGGCTCTCAACTCTATTTTCTTAGACACCACTCACACGGCAATAACAAATCAAAACCTAGACACCTTCTCTCAACCTTACACGAAAAAACACACAGGAGACACATGAACACACACACACATGAATCACAAACACAAAAAACCTAAACTATATTCTCTTCTTCTTAACACACACACACGGCAAACATAAAAAAAACAAGACACGAGAAACAACAACACAAACCAACAAACCCTAAAGCCACAAAAAAAATAACAACAAAACACAAACCAACAAACCCTAAAGCCACAAAACAAATACACAACAAAACACAAAACCAACAAACCCTAAAGCCACCAAACAAATAACAAAAAACGCAAAAACCCTCAACCCAAAGCTAGACACGTGAAACACCAAAAAATGATAGAAGCTTAGACGACAATTCACCAAAAAAAAATCATATGCTTCTTCTCTTTCTTGAACGCCGACAACAACAAAACAATCCTTAAGCCACAAACGACCCACCACCAACCAGCAAATAAGACAAAATTAAGCCACAAATGGCCTACCACAGACCATCAAAGAGACACCAAACCAGTCCCTAAAATCGCCCAAATAGCACCCCCCCCAAATCAATGTGAAACAAGCCACCACAACTCCAAAAAGCATGAAATAGAGACACCAAAATAGCCCCTAAAATCACCCAAATAACACCCCATGCAACCACCAAAACCAGCAGCAAAAATAACCCAAAACAGTCCCAAAAACGCAAAAAAACAGCCAAAAAACAATAAAACAGCAGCCCAAAAACAACAAAAATAGCAGCCTAGAAACAGCAAAACAGCGAGCAGAAATAGCGAAACAACTACCAGGAACAGCGAACCAGCAAACCAGAAAAATAGCAAGATTTAATCCTTCCGGCGGTGGCCTAACGGACTTCCAAGAAAGCAACTTGAAAGGTAAGACCAGAGAGCACCCTTTACTATATTCATTTTTTTGTTATGGACGCGGCATGCCTTGTTGGACGTGAAATATGTCCAGCCGGGTATGTGAAGTCCTACATTAAAGACGGCCAAATCTTTTGGTCATATTTTCTTTATTTTATTTTTGTTAGTTATCTTTCTGTCTATTTACTGTTACTTATTATCCCGCATTTAGTTTTGTTATTTATCTTTATTTATTATCCCGCATTTAGTTTCATTATTTATCTTCATTTTATTATTTCACATTCATTTTATTGTTTATCTTTATTTTATTATTTATCTTTATCTTGTTATTTCGCATTAATTTGTTTTTTATCTTTTATTTATCGTATTTATTTTATCATTTAGCTTTTTGTCTATTTACTTTATTGTTATTTTATTATTTCGCCTTTTTTTATGCCCACTTATATTACATTGAGGATTATGTGTGGTATCATCCCTTGTGGTATATCGGATGGAAACCCAGAAATAAATTCCGTAGTCGAATCTGAATGGACGGTAGTGCGGTCTGTACTTGGGATACAACTCCACGTATCACTCGGGAAATATCCATACAACCGTAATTAACTTCTTTTATTTACTATTCATTTATTTACGCTTTTCCTGCCTTCTTTTATTATAATTTTTGTTATCGTACCTTGTATTTCTTAATTTAATTTGCTTTTATTTATATTAATGTTTATGTGTGTGTAAATTTGTGCGTTTATTTGAAATATCTTGCATGAGCTGCATAAGACTTGGCTATACCATTATGTAAACTCGTCCATTATACTGGCATAAGTAAGAGACCATTTCGAACCCAACGATTTGAGGTATTCCCTTGTGAGAGGTGAATGCGGCCTTAAATCTTTTCCCAGTTCACACTAGGTGGCGACTCCTTTATTCTCCAATTTAGTCTCCTGCGGGCTACTCCGTACTCTCTACGCGCTGCGAGCCCAACAGTGTCGTGGTTTCTGAGCATCATAGGCATAGCGGTAAACCCCGTTTCGCTCCTACAGATGGCGACTCCACTGGGGATAGAGAATCGGCCCCGAAATAATGCCTTATAGTGTCTGTGGCTTTGGTTACCTAAGTCTCATATATTTTGCATACCCTTTTTACCCCGATGGCGTCATGTATCGTGAAGTCGCTTTCACTCAAGGCGGCGGATCGTTATGTGGCTTAATCACTCGTTGGCACGTACCTTAGGGTATAAAAAAAACGCGCTCACTTGGTCGCTCGAACCCTTGAGTGGGGAGACCTAGTTGTGAGCAACCCTTCAACGGTGGGAGCCTTTATCATGTTGGATAATTATGACCCATAGCATCACTATTTGTACAAAACATGGGGTTGTTGTACAAATTACCTATCTGACAAAGGAAATTGCTCTTTTATCATTTGTAATTGGATTACCTAGATATATAAATGATAAAAGTCCATATGATTAGTTCCGAATTAATAAGATATGAGACAATATTAATCCACAAAGGTTTAATCATTAAATATCCCTAGTCGTAGTATTATCGAGACTGGACATCGATAATGCGGAATAGGCTAGTATTACACTTGTGCGTGTTATGAAAGCGTAACGACATAGTTCTCATATATTTGGGTATTGGATACTCATGCAAGTGTAATAGAAGGTTCTGTTTACAGATGGTACGGAAACAGCTTCGCTCTGGATAGACCCCTCGGAATCCCATTGGTAGTATGACTATGTGTCAATAGGAATCCGAATCAGGGTAGGTGTATTTGGTTTTAACCTGAGACTTGCATCGCTAATACTTACGACAATCAGCATACTTTGGTTTTGGTCGTCCGGGGCTTTAACAGGTTCTATGTACGCCTTTTCTGGGTATACTGAGAATCGTAGTGTATTGGGTGTGATGTCAAGATGGAAGTATCACTTCAGTCATATGGAGATGATGATCACGAAGGGATACAGAACTAGTACTTTAAGTGCTATAGCCATCGGGGAAGTTTGACTAGGTCATGACTTTCCGATCATAAAGAGACTAGTTGCTAGTGATCCGATATATACTTCGTAAGGGACAGACACAACTCCAGCCCCAGGCCTAGCATATGACATCCGATAATGGATTGTAATGCGCAATACTATGTATACTACGCCTGACAAAGATCATATATTCCGTAGCAGAATATTTCTGGAGAATTGGGATATTTGAATATAAATGAATCTCAAACATATAACATGACAAACAAAAGCTCAAATTGAATAAATCTGTTGAGACTTAAAAGTGGCATTGTTGTCTGTGACATATTAACAAGACTCGTATATCCACACTTTCGAAGAGTGGATACTAGGACAGATTTGATTATAATTCAAATGATGTGTGCAAATCTTGTTTATTAGGTAAAGTGCCTAAAACATATTTTACTGGTAAAAGTGCAAGTGCCACCTATCTGTTAGCCCTCGTTCATATTGACTTTAGTGGGCCCATGTCTAGCTAGGCTATATGGGTATATGAATACTTCATAACATTTACGGATGTGGCATCGCGTTATGGTTATGTGTTTCTTATGAAACACAAGTCAATAACTTTTGATAAATTCAAAGAGTTTCGACACAAAGTATAGAAAAAAAGACGGGCAAAAGTATTAAGACATTATGGTTGGACCGTAGTGGAAAATACTTGAGCAATAAGTTTCTCGATTACTTGAAAGAGTATAGTATTCTTTTACAGTGGACTCTTCCCGGGACACCTCAATTTGACTGTGTGTCTGAACAGAGAAACCAAACTTTATTGGACATGGTAAGGTTAATGATGAGTCGCTCTGAGATACCAATTTCCTTCACAAGATATGCATTAAACAATGCAATACTTATTTTGAATAAGGTTCCATGAAAATCTGTTAGACAGACTTCATATTAGATATGAACAGGAAATAAACCGGGTTTCTCATTCCTGAAGATTTGAGAATGCTGGGCATATGTTGGATGGTAACAAAATAGAACCCAAATCGGATAAGTGCCTATTTGTAGGTTGTCCTAGGGAAACCAAAGTATATTACTTATACAACTCAAAAGAGAAGAATGTAATTTTTGCTATCCATGCGGTTTTCCTAAGAGGAATTCCTATATGTAGTGGTAAATGGGAGGAAAGTAAAACTCGATGAAAATGGGAGTAATACTGTTCCAGGCACCGAGTTCTCATGGAACACCAACAGTTCATCAATGATGAAACTGTACCAACAATCTTTGAATACGCAAGAACTGCGTAGGTTGGAGAAAATCAGAAAAACAACCTGGGAGGTATGGGTTTCTGATCTCACCTCATGTAGACCTCAATCTTATCAAGGAAGACGAACTGGCTACGTATGAGGAATTGATACAAGATATCGACTCCTTTTATGGCAAAGTCCCATGAAATCCGAAATGGATTCTATGTATATCAACCAAGTTTGGATTCTGGTTGATGTACCAGAAGGCATTGTGCCTATTGGTACTAAATGAGTCTTCAAGGAAGACAGACATGGATGGCAACATACAAATGTACACAACTAGGCTTGTACAGAAAGGGTATTGTCAACGACATAGTGTCGACTACGACGAAACTTTTTCACATGTTGCATGATTAAATCCATTCGGATAATGCTTGCTATAACTGTATATTTCGTTTATGAAATATGACAGCTGGACGCCAAAACCGATTTCCTTAACGGAAACCTTTTGGAGGATGTTTGTATACAACATCCTGACGGTTTTTTCGTGCCAAAACATGCAAACAAGGTTTGCAAGTTAAATCGATCCATTTATGGATTGAAGCAATCATTGTGTTCTTGGAACCAACGTTTTGATAAGATCATAATGGTATATGATTTCATTCAAAACGAATATGATTCTTGTGTATATAAGAAGGTTAGTGGGAGCGCACTGACAATGAATGTCCTATAAGTTGATGATGTATTGCTTCCTAGCTATAACATTCCCATAATATAATCGGTGAAAGCTTGGCTTTCATTAAAATTCTCCATGGAATACCTGGAAGAAGAAGACTTTATTCTAGGAATAAAGATCTACTGGGATAGCCATCGGGGAAGTATGACTAGGTCATGTCTTTCCGATCATAAAGAGACTAGTTGCTAGTGATTCGATATATGCTTCGTACGGGGCAGACACAACTCTAGCCCCCGGCCTAGCATGTGACATCCGATACTGGATCGTAATGCGCTATACTATGTATATTACGCCTGACAAAGATCATATATTCTGTAGAAGAATATTTCTGGAGAATTGGGAAGACACGGTGCTTTGCTAGAAGCCAACCATGTCCTGTAAATCGGTAGGAATGTAGTACCAGGTACACACGTATTCGTATAGTTCGATGACCGTATTTACTGCCAATATATCCAGGGATATCTTGGGTCGCATCCCAAAGATTCACCAATGATATTTGACTCGAACAATATTAATCTGGGATTAATTAAGAGATAGAAAATTAATATAGGATAAATTACGGTAAAAATTATCTGGGATTAATTATCAGAGAAAGAATTAAGAATTAATCTGGGATTAATTATCAGAGAAAGAATTAATCTGGATTGATTGCGTCGAGAATTTATCTGGGATTAGATTCGTCGAGAGGAGAGAACGCGATTAATTTGGAATTAATCGGTAAAGTAAATTTAATGGTGAAATTGGATTTTACTATTTAATTTATTTAATTGGGCTAAAATAATATATTAGATATATTAATTGAAATTTGATTTTAATACGAAATTAAAATTGGATTTTAATTTAAGCGAAAGAATTAATTTAGATTTAATCGTAAGCGAGTTCCGTAATAATTTTGCTAGGCATTATTATTTAATTAAATTAGATTTAATTACGTCACGTCGGAAAATTCGTTTAATCGGATTAAACGAACCTGGCCCAAAAATGTGTTGTGTAAGTAATTTGACTTTGAATTCAATGTGGTGGGACCCACTCACTTACATCAACTAGTCATTTGTTGATGGAAGTTGGTGGGTAATAAATTAGATTTTACTTACCCATTTCACCCACCAACAAAATACATACAATTAATGAATTTTGGATATATTCAATAATTGTTGTCTCTCTCTTCACGCTCATGGCCGAGTGGCCTCTGATTCCTTACAAAAGGATTGGCTTCTTTTTAAATAAATATAGAATTGGCTAAAAAATAACTTTTTTACTTTTTTTTTAGAATTAAAAAAAGTAATTGCTCTCTGACTTCTTTTTCTTTTTGGCTGAGAAAAGCAAATTGGCTTTTTGATTTTGTTAAGGCCGAAAGAAGAAAAAAATCAATGGCCACTGACTTTCTTCTTATCATTATGCCGAATTGCCCTCTGTTATAAAGGAAAAGCAATTGGCTGTTCTTTTGAAGAATTTAGCCGATTACCTCCCTCTCTCTCTTGGGTAAATTTGTTTCTCTTTGGGAGATTAAATTTGTTCCATTTATTCTTGCTAGCAAGGTGATATGGATACTCACCCATGAGCTTGGAAGCTTCAACATCAATGAAATTTTTGAAATCCTAAATATGATCAATGTAAGTATTCCACAACTTTCTTGATTAATTCACACAATAATCATGCTTAGAGATCTCGTGACATGTCTAGGACACTTACAATGGTATCAGAGCGAGATCTAAGCTTGATATAATTTTTAGGGTTTATGGACTTTAATTTGAGATTTTTGGCTTGGAGCTTGATTTTGCCTAAATTGATAGTTGGGATATGTTTATATGATGTTCAATTGGATTTGTGGATTGTTGGAAATGTGTAAAATTGATTAGATTAATTTTCCCTAATTCCTACCCCTTGGCCGAGAATTACCCTAGGAAGCTCATGGTTAATTTTGAATTAGACAATTGGATATGTTGATTACATGAAATTGAATGTTAATTGTTGATTTAATTAGATTGAAATCAAAATTGGATGTTAATTTCATGTTTTGCCGTGAGTATGAAGCATGTTGGAATGGATTGATTGTGCTTTAATTTGTGTTGGACATAAATTAAAATGTTAAGTATAATTAATTAAATTAATTGGTATTTTGGAAATATTAGATTAATTAATTAATTGTACTAATTACACTTGAATTGAATTAATGTGTAATTTGGAATAATGTATTAATTTAATTTGTTGTATTTGGGCTAATGGGCTTGGTTGGGCCAAATTTTAGTCTTGGATTATATTTGGGCCTAAACCATTTCCATAAAGTCCAAAATATGACAATTGGACATTTAATAATTTAATTGGGCCTAATGGGCCAAAATTGATTCTATGGCATATGGTGATTCCTAAATGGGCCTAGGCATTATTGGTTAGATCCATTTTGGCCAAAGCCCACGATAAAAGAATTAATTGAAAGCCCATTGGACTTTAATTGAATAGTATTGGATACTAATTGGGCCTTTGAGACCCATTAAGATTGGATTTGGAATCCAAGTCTTTAAGGCACATAAATAAGTGTAATTATTTAATTTAGAATTAAATATGAATTAATATTGGATACAATATAAATTGGATTTAAAATTGTAGTTCGAAATAATTCAAGAATACGTACTTTGAGTATTTATTCTTAAACGAGTTTGACTCGCGCAAATCAAATCGTTGTATGAACATTGGATGGTCATTAATCAAAGATTAATTAATTGGATTAGATTGATTGAATAACATGCTTTGTGTGAATACTTGGATGTATTATATGAATAATGTATATCAAATGGATATTAGAAGGGTGCGGGCAATTTTGGAAATTGTTGTAATAAATTTAGAATTTATTAAATTGGATCTGCGTGTCCAGCCTATTATCTCATTATCTCATTGTATTTCTCTTCTCACAAATTCCCCTCAATGTAAATGAGGTTTCTTTAGAAGTATTATGTAATTGGGTAGAAGTAAAAATAGTGCTAGTAGGAGAGAGGAAAATGAGAGATTTGTTCTAGGAACAATTTGTATCGTATAACCATCCGCATATCATTATTAATTTATTTCATGCCTTATTATGCTTTTAGATGCATGCTTAAGGGTGTATGATGAGACCTAATTAAAGATAATAAATTGGTTGCCAAATCGCGACAAAAACCCTCATTTTATATTAAGCGTTTTTACTTCCATTGAGTGATTCTCTATCAAGATCCAAGATTGGCATTGGTTTGTTGGCCAAAGTCAAGACCTTTGTCCATCGCAGATGTGTTTGAATCACGAAAGCTTTGTTCCATATCGTACGTCTTGGGCAAGTTGTGATTTGTTGGCCAAAGTCAAGGTCACTTCTTGTTCATCGACCTCGATTACGAACCTTCCCACTGTCAATGGGTCACGCTTAACTGGTTTCATTAGCTTGTTGAGCCAAAGCCAAGGTTTAGTTGATTCAGAGGAAAAAGGTTAGGCAATATATTGGATATATTGGCATATATTGGATATATTTTTCAGACTTGGAGGTCCACCTACTGGATCTAGGAATTGGATGAGATCCAATTGATCTTAGAGATCTACCTAGTTAAGTTTCATACAACTGTTGGCCAAATTCAAGGATGTGTGTTATTTAACGGGATCCTAGCCCACTAGGAAACTAGGTTTCCCGAGTACTCCATAGAGGGTTAGAGGCTCGCCGAAAAATAATGGGAGACAAGTATTAAATTTACAATTTCGTTTAAATACTTGTCAATACGCGCTCATTTTATTTTTTCGTCATTAATTATTAATAAATATATTAGTTGGACTAATATTCAATTGTTTTATTAATTAAACAGTTGGACTATATTCAAACTACTTCATTTGTGGTTGGTTATATAATTGGATTATAGTAATCAATACATTTGAATGTAACCGATCAATTATAGTTGATTATATAGTTAGACTATAATAATCATTATATTCGATTGTACCCGAAATAGTTGATTAGATAGTTGGACTATTGCAATCAAGATGGCTGAAAGATTAGCGTTTAGAACATAATCCTGGGTGAAAATGTATTTAAACGGGTCTAATTTTAAGATTGGGAATTGAACTTCAGGATATTCCTGGGAGCAAAGAAGTTATTCTATTTGATAGAGAAACCTCTCGAGCATGAGCCCGGAGTTGAGCGAATAGTAGAGCATGAGCTTAGGAAGACTCATTGGGATGATAACTTTAGTGCTCAATCCGTTATGCACAACCAGAGCTTCTTAAAAGGACATATCCCAAGTTGTCTGCCTAAACTGTGGCAAACGGGGTCACTAGAAGTGTGATTGCCGTATAGAAATCTAAGTTTTGGAACTGCCCTTGGGGCATGTACTTAAATTATGAGACTGTTAGAATGTACCTAATTTGACTAGGAACATTATCTCTGTATCTAGTTTAACCCGTTGCGGGTATACCTTTATATTCCGAAACACCGGCTGTTTTGTTTATAAAGATGATATCGAGATATCTACATTAGATGTAAATAATGGTCTTTATATTTTGAATATAAATGAATCTCAAACATATAACATGACAAACAAAAGCTCAAATTGAATAAATCTGTTGAGACTTAAAAGTGGCATTGTTGTCTGGGACACATTAACAAGACTCGTATATCCACACTTTCGAAGAGTGGATACTAGGACAAATTTGATTCTAATTCAAATTATGTCTGCGAATCTTGTTTATTAGCCAAATTTACTTGGTAAAAGTGCAAGTGCCACCGATCTGTTAGCCATCGTTCATAGTGACGTAAGTGGGCCCATGTCTAGCTAGGCTAGAGGTGGATATGAATACTTCGTAATCTTTACGGATGTGGCATCGTGTTATGGTTATGTGTTTCTTATGAGACACAAGTCAATAACTTTTGATAAATTCAAAGAGTTTCAACAAGAAGTATAGAAAAACAGACGGGCAAAAGTATTAAGACATTACGGTTGGACCGTAGTGGAAAATACTTGAGCAATAAGTTTCTTGATTACTTGAAATAGTATAGTTTTCTTTCACAGTGGACTCCTCAATTTGACGGTGTGTCCGAACAGAGAAACCAAACTTTTTTGGACTTGGTAAGGTTAATGATGAGTAGCTTTGAGCTACCAATTTCCTTCACAGGATACGCATTAAACAGTGCAATACTTATTTTGAATAAGGTTCCATGAAAATCTGTTAGACACACTTCATATTAGATATGAACATGAAAGAAACCGGGTTTTTCATTCCTGAAGATTTGGGAATGTTGTGCATATGTTTGGATGGTACCAAACTAGAACCCAAATCGGATAAGTGCCTATTTTGTAGGTTGTCATAGGGAAACCAAAGTATAGTACTTATACAACTCACAAGAGAACAATGTAATTGTTGCTCTCCATGCGGTTTTCCTAAGAGGAATTCCTATATGCAGTGGTAAGTGGGAGGAAAGTAAAACTCGATGAAAATCGGAGTAATACTGTTCCAGGCACCGAGTCCTCACGGAACACCAACAGTTCATCAGAGATGAAACTGTACCAATAATCTTCGAATACACAAGAATCGCATAGGTCGGAGAATATCAGAAAAACAACCTGGGAGGTATGGGTTTCTGATCTCACCTCATGTAGACCTCAATCTTATTGAGGAAGACGAACCGGCTACGTATGAGGAAGTGATACAAGGTATCGACTACTTTTATGGCAAAGTGCCATGAAATCTGAAATGGATTCCATGTATATCAACGAAGTTTGGATACTGGTTAATGTACCAAAAGGCATTGTGCCTATTGGTACTAAATGAGTCTTCAAGGAAGACAGACATGGATGGCAAAATAAAAAAGTACACATCTAGGCTTGTACAGAAAGGGTATCGTCAACGACATAGTGTCGACTACGACGAAACTTTTTCACCTGTAGCCATGATTAAATCCATTCGGATAATGCTTGCTATAACTGCATATTTCGTTTATGAAATATGACAGTTGGACGCCAAAACTACTTTCCTTAACGGGAACCTTTTGGAGGATGTTTGTATGCGCAATATCATGACGGTTTTGTCGTGCCAAAACATGCAAACAAGGTTTGGAAGTTAAATCAATCCATTTATGGATTGAAGCAAACATTGTGTTCTTGGAACCAACGTTTTGATAAGATCATAATGGTATATGATTTCATTCAAAACGAATATGATTCTTGTGTATATAAGAAGGTTAGTGGGAGCGCACTGACAATGAATGTCCTATAAGTTGATGATGTATTGCTTCTAAGCAATAACATTCCCATAATATAATCGGTGAAAGCTTGACTTTCATTAAAATTCTTCATGGAATACCTGGGAGAAACAAGCTTATTCTATGAATAAAGATCTACTGGGATAGATCTAGAAAGCTGCTGATAACCATCCCAGAGCTCGTACGTTTTGAAATGTACGTGACCTGATGTCTCATATGCTTTGAGCATATGTAGACGCAATCAGGCCAATCCAGGTGATGGTCACTGGATTGAAATTAAGAACATCCTTATGAATCTTGGACTAACTAAGGATGCTTTCTGAGAATATAGAGAAAGGAGAACTTGAGGTGACTGGGTTCACCGCTACAAGTTTCCAAATCGATAAAAATGACTGTAAGTCACAATGAGGGTACGTATATAGTTTGAACAACGGAACAATGAGCTGGAAATCTTCCAAGAAAGATAATGTTGCCGAATAAACAACAAGAGCGGAACATTGCTGCAGCTGAGGCAGCAAAATAAGCATTTTGGATCTATAAAATTCCTAATTAGATTAGGAGTAGTTCTGTTAGCAGTTGAGCTAGGCTACAACGCAGGCTAAGGAACCAAGGTCTCATCAATGATCCAAGTATGTACTTCAACTGTTTCATCTGATTCGTAAGATCATACATCGTGGCGATGTGAAGATCGAATAAATCGCATCAGATTATAACCTTCCAAATCCACTGACGAAAGCTGTTTCTCAGCTAAAGTTTAAGCGACCCGTACATAGTTCAGGTGTTAGACACTTGAGTGATTGGCTATAAGCCAAGTGGGAGATTGTTGGATAATTATGACCCATAGCATCATTATTTGTACAAAATATGGTGTTGTTGTACAAATTAACTATGTGACAAAGGAAATTGCTCTTTTATCATTTGTAATTGGATTACCTGGATATATAAATGATAATAGTACATATGATTAGTTCCGAATTAATAAGATATGAGACAATATTTTTCCACAAAGGTTTAATCATTAAATATCCCAAGTCGTAGTATTATCGAGACTGGACATCGATAATGCGAAATAGGCTAGTATGACACTTGTGCGTGTTATGGAAGCGTCACGACATAGTTCTCATATATTTGTTATTGGATACCCATGCAAGTGTAATAGGAGGTTCTGTTTATTGATGGTACGGAAACAGCTTCGCTCTGGATAGACCCCTCCGAATCCCTTGGTAGTATGACTATGTGTCTATGAGAATCCGAATCAGGGTAGGTGTATTTGGTCTTAACCTGAGACTTGCATCGCTAATACTTGCGACAATCAGCATACTTTGGTTTTGGTCGTCCGAGGCTTTAACAGGTTCTGTGTACGCCTCTTCTGGGTATACTGAGAATCGTAGTGTATTGGGTGTGATGTCAAGATGGAAGTATCACTTCAGTCATATGGAGATGATGATCACGCAGGGATACATAACTGGTACTCTAAGTGCTATAGCCATCGGGGAAGTATGACTAGGTCATGACTTTCCGATCATAAAGAGACTAGTTGCTAGTGATTCGATATATGCTTCGTACGGGGCAGACACAACTCCAGCCCCAAGCCTAGCATGTGACATCATATACTGGATCGTAATAAGCAATACTATGTATACTACGCCTGACAAAGATCATATATTCCGTCAGAATATTTCTGGAGAATGGGAAGGCACGGTGTTTTTGCTAAAGCCAACCAGTCTGTAAATCGGTAGGAACGTGGTACTGGGTACGCACGTATTCAGATAGTCCGATGACTGTATTTACTACCACATATCCAGGGATCTCTTGGGTCGCTTCCCAAAGATTCACCGATGATATTAGACTCGAACAATATTAATCTGGGATTAATTAAGAGAGAGAAAATTAATCTGGGATTAATTACGGCAAGAATTAATCTGAGATTAATTATCAGAGAAAGAATTAAGAAATAATCTGGGATTAATTATCAGAGAAAGAAATAATCTTGAATTGATTGCATCCAGAATTTATCTGGGATTAGATTCGTCGAGAGGAGAGAACGCTATTAATTTGAAATTAATCGGCAAAGTAAATTTAATGGTGAAATTGGATTTTACTATTTAATTTATTTAATTGGGCTAAAATAATATATTAGATATATTAATTGGAATTGATTTCAATACGGAACTAAAATTGGATTTTAATTCAAGCGAACGAATAATTCTAAATTAATTCGTAAGCGAGTTCCGTAATAATTTTACTAGGAATTATTATTTATTAAATTAGAATTAATTACGTCGCGACGGAAAATTTGTTTAATCGGATTAAACGAAACGGGCCCAAAAGTGTGTTGTGTAAGTAATTTGAATTTTGAATTCAATGTGGTGGAACCCACTCACTTACACCAACTAGTCATTTTTGATGGAAGTTGTTGGGTAATAAATTGGATTTTACTTACCCATTTCACCCACCAACAAAATACATACAATTAATGAATTTTGGTTATATTCAATAATTGTTGTCTATCTCTCTCTCACGCTCATGGCCGAGTGGCCTCTGATTCCTTACAAAAGGATTGGCTTATTTTTAAATAAATATAGAATTGGCCAAAAAGTAACTTTTTTACTTTTCTTTGAGAATTAAAAAAGGTAATTGCTCTCTGACTTCCTTTTCTTTTTGGCTGAGAAAAGCAATTGGCTTTTTGATTTTGTTAAGGCCGAAAGAAGAAAAAAAACAATGGCCACTGACTTTCTTCTTACCATCATGCCGAATTGCCCTCTGTTATAAAGGAAAAGCAATTGGCTTTTCTTTTGAAGAATTTAGGCGATTGCCTCCCTCTCTCTCTTGGGCAAATTTATTTCTCATTGGGAGATAAAATTTGTTCCATTTATTATTGCTAGCACATATGGGAGTCTAATGAAGGTGATAGGGATACTGACCCATGAGCTTGGAAGCTTCAACATCAATGAAATTTTTGAAATCCTAAATCCGATTAATGTAAGTATTCCACAATTTTCTTGATTAATTCACACAATAATCACGCTTAGAGATTTCGTGGCATGTCTAGGACACTTACATATCCATACCCTTGTAAGCCCACATATGAACATAATTATATGTCCTATAGAAGCTACCCCTTATGTTTGTTTTGGGACCATTGTCATTTGGATCTATTTGGACCTCTCGTCATAGGATACGAACTTGTTGGGCCACTTAAACTGGGACGAGTTTGTATCTTATGATGATTGGGCCAAAAGTTTTCAAAATGAAGATGGGCCACACCTTGTGTTTTGGTCCCCTATCATTTGAAGTTATTTAGCCACCTTATCGCAAAAGTGTAAACCTGTTGGGCCTTTTTCAACTGGGACAAGTTTACACCTCGCGATAACCTGATTGAATACTTTAAAATGATAACGGGCCAACTTGTATGAAAACCTTGATAGGCTTAGAAAGTCCAAACATGATCTGAATATGCCAAATACATGAGTCTGATATCCGCACTGGCTTTCATCCAGGAAGGATATGCCTTGTTATGGAATATTTGTATACTTTTGGATATCTCCAAGTTCGTCCCCACAACCGTGATTACCGAGGGCCTAATTCGTCGTTTCAAGACAAAGGCTCGATCCCCATAATATGCTTAGTCAATATTGTAAATGGGCGGCCTTTGGCTTTTACCGATGGAAAAGGGACTGAGGTAGCCAAGGTTCACCCTTGTAGCGTAGGAGAGAACGATTTTGTGTACCCCACATTGGTGCATAAAATAAGCCATACCTAGGACAGAAATGGACTTACCATGAGTGTGGGAGGAATAAGGTCGGAAGGATATATGCTATTTTGATAACCACATGCATCTCATGTATCTCATGCATCGCATGCATACACACATCATTCTAACTCCTTGTTTTAACAACCATCATAGATATCCATTGGGTTAGAGAAGAAGGAAGACTTGTCAAGAGAGGTTAACACACATGGATGCATCAGGCAGTGAAAGTTCCCATGTGGATCAATTGGAGTCCAACATCACCAAAATTACCATGCAACTACAAGCTTTGACCAACGCTGTGGCCAGTCTGGCAGTACCCCACACAGTGGTAACATAAAACAATGAGAATGCCAGGCGTGAGGAGCCCCCGAATAGAGTGAGCGAAGAAATCCCTATTTTTGATGATGACATGGCTGAGTATGCCACATGATGGGTAGCCGGGTCTCAGGCATAACCAGAAACTCAGATAATATGTAGAGTCAGTTACCCGCAAGTTGAAGGGTTAACATGAAGATCTGTTAGACTATGATGCGATGACTTTCGAGGAACAATTTTCTCTTCAGTTTAAGATGCCTGACATGGCCAAGTTCAACGGAAATGGAGATCCAAGGGTCCATCTTCGACAATATGTTTCAGTGATGAGTTCAGTGGGTTTGTCAAAGCTTCAGGTACCGAAGATGTTTGGGATGTCACTAGAAAGGGCACCCATAGTGTGGTATCATGGCCTGGAGAGAAAGATCAGCGATGACTGAATGGCATTAGCAGAGGCCTTTCTGAACCAATATGTCACAGACCTGGATATAGACTTGTTGCTCTCTGACCTAGAAAACACTAAACAGAAGTCAGAAGAGACCTTCAAAGATTATGTAGACCGCTGGAGAAGCCAACTCTTGAAAATACAGACACGACCCTAAGAGAATGACCGGTCAAGATGATCATTAAGGGCACCAAGCCCTCTATTTATAACAAGCTGAGGAGGAGACCTCCATGATTAGTGACTTTCAAAAGTTAAGAGAAACTGTCATGGATATCGAGGAAGAGGAAACTGAGAACACAAAGTTTTACGGTCAGAATAGAAAGACCGTTGGGGGGGCCTTCAGCAAAAAAAAATTGTTTGTTTATAGTCCTTAATAGTTAAGTCCAATGATGAAATTATTTGCTTTATGGTGAAATCTTAGTAACGATAAGTTCTTGATGTACTTTTATCTGATACTTTGAGTAGTTGATCTATGTTAGACTCGTAAGCACTTAATTATAGGTTTTAGCAGTGAAAACCTAAGTAGTTAGAAAAGTGACTAGTCGAAGAAATTACAGGTTGATGAATGACCATTTGCTTATATGTCTATCTTGATTTGCTTGTGTTATGATATGTGGTATGGTTGAAAATAAAAGAAAAGTCTCTAAAGAAAAAAATTAAACCACCTATAACCGATAAGCGTGAAGCTACCCATGGGCGAGTATTAAGACCACCATGAGGAGAAATGCTACCTTAAAGGATAGGTGTGTTGAAAAAAAAAAGACAAAAGAAAATCATACCATATTGAGCACAGAAAAAGCAATTGCAGAACACAATTGAGACATCTAGGTTGGTTTGACCCATCGACCCAAATTTTTAAACGAAATCATTGAGTTGGCTTACCTAGGGATCAAGCTGTAAATCAACCTTTACACACACACACACACTGTGAGTCTGACTTTGATGATTTATTCAAAGACTTGGATACGAGTTACATTGAGTGTTTTGAAGGTTCTCTGATTTTACTACTGGGCATTCTTTGAGGACAATAATATGAATAACTATTGGGACTATTTCATAGCCCGTAATATAGTATGTCGATACGGAATGCCACATCATATAGTGACGGACAATGAAGTCCAATCTTTGAATCACCTCAACCATCAACTCAGCACAATTCGGGAATAAAGCCCAGAGATGGTTCGGGAATAAAGCCTAGAGGTCAAAGCACCTCGCCATCAACTCATCACAGTTCGAGAATAAAGCACAGAGATGGTTCGGGAATAAAGCCAGAGGTCGAAGCATCTCACCATCAACTCAGCACAGTTCGGGAATAAAGCCTAGAGATGGTTCGAGAATAAAGCCCAGAAGTCGAAGCACCTCGCCAACAACTCAGCACAGTTCGGGAATAAAGCCGAGAGAAGGTTCGGGAATAAAGCCCATAGGTCAAAGCATCTCGCCATCAACTCAATTCGGTTTGTGAATGAACCATCTCACAGCAGTAATAGTTCGGGAATGAACCATCTAACACCAGTAACGGTTCGAGAATGAACCATCTCACACCAGTAACAATTTGAGAATGATCCATCTCACACCAGTAACGGTTCAGGAATGAACCATCTCACACTCGGTGTTCGGGAACAAGACCCAGAGTCGAAGCACCTCGCCACCAACCCAACTTAGAGATCGAAGCAAAACAACAGGTAAGTCTGGTAATTACCGAAGAACCAGGTAAGTAAAAATGCATGCATGACTTTGATAGGGTTGTCACTGTCACACATTGCACAAGCCCCATCAAGTGAGGGTGATTGTAGATACTGTATTTTTGCATAAGCCTGATGATGAGCCTCGTATGGAGGCACTACCTGAAAAGTTGTGAAAGTCGCGGGAAACGAATACCAGAAGGAAAAACCTCCAAAATTAACCCATCATCGGATTCGGACTCACTAGCCCGCCTTGGATTTGCTCAGTCGATTTCTGTTTCAAACCTTAGCCCTAAACACCACAACCAAAGCCAATCTATACAGCACACGCCCAAGGCCCACACAAAGCCCATGTACGCCCAAGCCTTCCCAAATAAAAGAAATCCCATCCAAAACACATGTCAAAGATCCCTCAAATCACCTTCCAATTTAACAAGATTGTGAATCCCATCCTCAACAAAATTAGGAGATTGTGTTCCCTAAATAAATTAAGAAAATTTATCCCATATTTGCATGATTTATTTCCTTGCTTAGGAGACCCCTTGTCATTATAAAAGGGAAGCTTGACCAAACCCCAATGAGGCTCTCAACTCTCTTTTCTTAGACACCACTCATACAGAAACAACAAATCAAAACCTAGACACCTTCTCTCAACCTTACAGGGCAAAACACACAGGAGACACACAGACACACATACACGTGAATTACAAACACAAAAAACCTAAACTATCTTCTCTTCTTCTTAACAAACACACACGACAAACACGAAAAAACCAAGACACGAGAAATAACAACACAAAGCATAAAAAACACAAACCAACAAACCCTAAAGCCACCAAACAAATAAACAATACACAAACCAACAAACCCTAAAGCCACCAAACAAATAAGAGCAAAACACAAACCAACAAACCCTAAAGCCACCAAACAAATAACAACAAACACAAAACCCTTCACCCAAAGCTAGACGACGTGAAACACTAAAAAATGATAGAAGCTTAGACGGCAATTAACCAAACAAAAAACCATATGCTTCTTCTATTTCTTGAATGCCGACAACAACAAAGCAATCCCTAAGCCAAAAACAGCCCACCACCAACCAGCAAACAAGACAAAATTAAGCCACAAACGGCCTACCACCGACCAGCAAAGAGACACCAAACTAGTCCCTAAAATCGCCCAAATAGCACCCCCCAAATCAACGTGAAACAAACCACCACAACTCCAAAAAATTGTGAACTAGAGACACAAAAATAGCCCATAAAATCACCCAAATAACACCCCATGCAACCACCAAAACCAGCAACAAAAATAACCAAAAACAGTCCCTAAAAAGCCCATAATAGCAAAACAGCAGCCCAAAAATAGCAAAACAGCAGCCCAGAAACAGCAAAACAACGAGCAAAAATAGTGAAACAGCGAGCAGGAACAGTGAACCAGCAAACCAAAAACCATCAAGCTTTAATCCTTCCGGCGACGGCCTAACACACTTCCAAGAAAGCAACTTGAAAGGTAAGACCTGAGGGCACCCTTTACTATATTCATTTTGTTGTTCTGGACGCGGCATGCCTAGTTGGATGTGAAATACGTCCAGCCGGTATACGAAGTCCTATATTAAAGACGGCCGAACCTTTTGGTCACATTTTCTTTCTTTTATTTTTGTTAGTTATCTTTCTGTCTATTTACTGTTATTTATTATCCCGCATTTAATTTCGTTATTTCTCTTCATTTTATTATTTCACATTCATTTTATTATTTATCTTTATTTTATTATTTCATATTTATTTTAGTGTTTATCTTTATCTTTTTATTTCGCATTTAATTTGTTATTTATCTTTTATTTATCGTATTTATTTTATCATTTAGCTTTTTGTCTATTTACTTTTATTGTTATTTTATTATTTTGCCTTTTTTATGCCCACTTATATTACATTGAGGATTATGTGTGGTATCATCCCTTGTGGTATATCGGATGGAAACCCAGAAATAAATTCCGTAGTCGAATCTGAATGGACGGTAGTGCGGTCTGTACTTGGGATACAACTCCACGTATCACTCGGGAAATATCCATACAACCGTAATTAACCTCCTTTTATTTACTATTCATTTATTTACGCTTTTCCTGCCTTCTTTTATTATAATTTTTGTTATCGTACCTTGTATTTCTTAATTTAATTTGCTTTTATTTATTTTAATGTTTATGGTTGTGCAAATTTGTACGTTTATTTGAAATATCTTGCATGAGCTGCATAAGACTTAGCTATACCATTGTGTAAACCCGTCCATTATATTGGCATAAGTAATTGACCATTTCGAACCCAACGATTTGAGGTCTTCCCTTGCGAGGGGTGAGTGCGGCCTTAAATCTTTTCCCAGTTCACACTGGGTGGCGACTCCTTTATTCTCCAGTTTAGTCCCCCGCGGGTTACTCCGTACTCTCTACAACGCTGCGAGCCCAATAGTGTCGTGGTCTCCGAGCATCATAGGCATTGCGGTAAACCCCGCTTCGTTCCTATAACAAGAATTGGGAGTGGAGGGTTAGATCTTTTTGAACGATCTAGTGAGTGGATTGTTCAAATCGAAAACTGATTCTTTCTGGAGAATTCATGGTTCTAGAAATGAAAATCCTCCTAGAAAATAATCTTTCTGAAATCTCTTTCTTATCTGGAAATACATCTTTTTCTGTAAAACTTTTCTGAAAACTCATTTCTGTTTATAAGACTCTGAGCTTTTTTGTAAAATTGAGTTCCCATGAAACTCTTTTGTAAATCTTATCATTTCTAAAAAAATCTATTTCTGAAAATGCATTTTTGAAAATCTATTTCTGAAAAATCTGTTAGGGTTGGTGCTCAGAGTGCCAATCCGGATCGTATTTATGTCTGATTCATAAATATTAACAATTTATTTTCCATAATATTACTTATTTAGTGGTAGCACCTCTTGTCTTTTATATATATATTCGATCTAATTGCGATTAGATATCTAATTATGATTAGATTGAAAGTAAATCAGATTTAGTGATACATGTATATTAGACAAAGACCATAGGATTTACAATGTAGTGCGCAGTTACAACGTAATTTGTAATTGACATTAGGAAGTGTCACTATAAGTTTTATATCCTTAAATAAAGTTCCTGGTCAAGATTTACTAACACGGGTCGGTTAGTAAAATCCACTGAGACCAATATATGTCGTATATCGTGTCTTGGTCCGATGGTTTATCCCAATGAACCATGAGTCCCGGGAGACTCGTATAGATATGTAGGTATTTATTTGATAAACACTGAACGACTCACTAAAGATTTCCTAATAGATGGTACACCAACGTCAATATGAATCTTCTCGAGTTGAGCGAGCATAGTGGTCCTTCGACTTGAGATACCACAGTGGATATATATGTTATCCTCCACATTTTGATGGCAGTCACGTCACCAATCTATTTAGATCAGACCTCCACCTGTTCGTTGGGTGTGGACTGATGCTCATGATATCCTGTGCGTATCAAAAAAGAATTCGTCAGTCCTGTGTACAAGGCATAGGCATCCTGCACATGTTTGCGATCTAGTAAATTCATGGCCGTGGTATAACTTCGGAAATCAGTTCCGAGTTTTATTTAGAGATCGTAAAATTTGAAAGTCGACTATATTATACCTTACGGATTTGACGTTCTTATCTATATCCCAAGTATATTATGGATAGCCTGTGACGAAGGGATTATACGTATGCAATGACCTCGACTTGTATAGTTGAGCGAGATTATATGTGGTCATCATAATTCATGGGTGGGTGAATTATAGACACAAAATTGGATTTCGTGATGAATAAACCGAAACTTAGAGAGTCCCACAATATGAAGTGTACTCGTTGAGTACTTGGGCAACAAGTTATGAATAATACATATTATTCATAATACTTTATCGGATTAAATGAGTTAATTCGAATCGTTTAATCAGTTAAACGAAAACACATGCTTTAAGGGATTTTGGTCAATCGTAATTATTGTGTATTTATATTTGATACATAATTTGATTAGATACACATTAATTAAGTGTCAAATGAGACTTTGACACATGCCATTAATATATATATTGTTATTTAATGTAAATAAAATACATAAATAAAAATTATTATATTAATTAATTATATAGATATTTAAATGTTAAATATTTGAATAATTAAATAATATCCATTTTTCATAATTTTTATGATAAATGTTTAATTATTATTGGTGACATGTGGCATGTTTTGATTAGGTGTGCAAATTTGATTTGTAAACATAAAGTTTGATTTTGTTTAATTAGATTAAAATTGAAAATTGACCAAAATGCCCAAAGCTAAGTCGGTCATGGCTTGTTTTGAAGTTGAATTTTTTTCTTTTCACTTTGATGAGCACCATGGCCGAATGAACTCATCCTAAAAAGCTCTCAAATCATACTTGATGATTCAAGATGGAGAATGAAGAAAATCAATAAAAAAAAGGCTAAGAAATTAGAGGATTAAAGGTAATTCTAAATCCCTAATCTTAAAAATTATGTTTCTTATATTTTTATGATCTAGTGAGATCCTAGGGTTTCTTATTTTCTATAAATTTGGGGCTTTTTGGTTTGGAGGATGAATTGGAAGGCTTTGTGCATGTGTGAAGTATTTTGGATAATATTATTGTAATATTGATTCAATTTTGTCATTTGATGATAAGTTGCCATTCTAGAGTGTTATGACCACTCTTGTAATGCCTATAATTATTCTTGGGTGGTTCATTTGTGGTGAATTTGGTTGGTGTTAAGATTAATTAGATTAATATTGGAAAATTGGATTTTAAGCATGAAATATTGATATATTTTTCTTCTGGATCGGATCTGGAAATATCATATGGTGATGAAAATTATGTCATATAAATGTATTGGATGTGTTTTGGGTGTTGGAATAATTTCCGAAAATTGTTTCGGAGTTGAAATATGCGAAAACGGTGAAAAATGGCGTTACCGGTGACTATTGAGCCAACCGGGTGACGGCTGCCCAAACAGTGAATTGGTCACTGTTCGAGCAGCCTATGAATTGTCCTAATACTATTGGGGTTGACCTGGACAGTTCTCATGTGTATTGGGTGGTCAGTTCGGTCAAAAACGCATTTTATGCCATTTTGCGGAAAAATATTTCGTAAAAGTTTCACGACGTTTCTTAACTATTTATGTCGTTATTTGATATTGAATAAATATGTTTAGGTTAAATATGAATGAATTATTCATATTGGATATTGAATAATTTATTTGGTAAATTAAAAATGTTTTAAAATTACGATTTCGCCTGAACCGCGAGCTTCCGCTGCGCCCGCGCTAAAACCCCAACAAAAGTGGTATAAGAGCAGGTCTGATCCTTCATCCATTACATTAGTCATGCTTTATATATGATATATAATCCAATTTTGATATTTACACATTCACGTAATCTATTCGTTTCTTGACTTTTCGGTTCTACGCTAACGGGAAATGTAACGAAAATTTAATGGTTAAATTAAGTTATGTTTTCTAAGGTAGAATTGAATTGTTTAGAAAATGATCTAGATTAAAATTCTGCATATGATGTAGAACAATGCTTCCTTGAGGAATATCCCCGCTTAAATAAGGCTACTAAATTTACTTTGTCGATTAATTCCAAATTAATCGCATTCTCTCTTCTAGACGAATTTAATCCCAGATAAATTCTTACCGCAATTAATCCTAGATTAATTCTCTCTCTCATAATTAATCCCAGATTAATTCTGTTCGAGTCAAATGTCATCGGTGAATCTTTGGGAAGTGACCCAAGAGATCCCTGGATATGTTGGCAGTAAATACGGTCATCGGACTATCCGAACACGTGCGTACCTCGTACCACGTTCTCACCGATTTACAAGACATGGTTGGCTTCTAGCAAAACACTGTGCATACCCAATTCTCCAGAAATATTCAACGAGGAATATATAATCTGTATCAGACGTAGTATACATTGTATTGCATAATACGATCCAGTATCTGATGTCACATACTAGGCCTAGTGCTGGAATTGTGTCTGCCCCATACGAAGTATATATCGGATCACTAGCAACTAGTCTCTGTAATCGAATAATCATGACCTTGTCATACTATCCCGATAGTTGCAGCATTTAAGAGTACTAGTTTTGTATCCTGCGTGATCATCGTCTACATATGACTGAAGTGATACTTCCATCATTGACATCACACCCAATACAATACGATTCTCAGTATACCCAGAAGAGGCGTACATAGAACCTGTTAAAGCTCCAGACGACAAAAACCAAATGTACTGATTGTCGCAAGTATTAGCGATGCAAGTCTCAGGTTAAGATCACATACACCTACCCTGATTCAGATTCCCATAGACACATAGTCATAATACCAATGAGACTCCGAGGGGTCTATCCAGAGCAAAGTTGTTCCCGGTCCAACGGCTAACAAAACCTCCTATCACACTTGCATAAGTATCCAATACTTAAATATATGAGAACTATGTCGTTAAGCTTCCATAATGCGCCCAAGTGTAATACTAGTCTATTCCGCATTATCGATGTCATGTCTCGATAATACTACGACTATGGATATTTAATGATTAAACCTTTCTTGGATTAATACTGTCTCATATCTTATTAATCCGGTACTAATCATATGGACTTTTATCATTTATAAATCCAAGTAATCCAATTAAAAAATGATAAAAGAGCAATTTCCTTTGTCACATAGTTAATTTGTACAAAGAACACCATGTCTTTTACAAATAGTGATTCTATGTGTCTTAATTGTCCAACAATCTCCCACTTGGCCCTCAAGTGTCCAACACCTGAACTATGTACGGGTCGCTCAAACTTTTGCTGAGATATCGCTTTCGTCAGCGGATCTGCAAGGTTATCATCTGAAATGATCTTTTCGATCTTTACATCGCCACGATGTACGATCTCACGAATCAGATGAAACCATCGAAGTACATACTTGGATCATTGATGAGACCGTAATTCCTTAGCCTGTGTTGTAGCCCAGCTCAGCTACTAACAGAATTATTCTAATCAAATTATGAATTTAATAGATCTAAAATGCTTCTTTTGTTGCCTCAGCCGTAACAATATATTCCGTTTTTGTTGTTGAATCGGCAACAGTATCTTGCTTGGAAGATTTCCAGCTCACTGTTCCGTTGTTCAAACAGAATATGTACCCTTATTGTGACTTATAGTCGTCTTTATCAGTTTGGAAATTTTGCATCGGTGATCCCATTCACCTCAAGTTTTCCATCTCCATAAATTAAGAAAGCATCCTTAGTTAGTCTAAGATACTTAAAGATGTTCTTAACATCAATCCAGTGACCATCACCTGGATCGGCCTGATAGTGACTGCAGATGCTCAAAGCATATGAGACATCAGATCGCGTACATGTTATGGCATACATGATCGATCTGGCTGCTTAAGGGAACAAGATCTGATTCATTGAATCTCTCTCATCTTGAGTTTAAGGACATATGTCCTTAGATAGAGAGACGACATGTTATACTGGAAGCAGTCCCTTCTGGGACTGATCCATGTTGAATCTCTTCAACATTGTCAATGTACGAGTTCTCGGAGAGTGCCAACAACTTTTAGATCTATCCCAGTAGATCTTTATTCCTAGAATAAAGGTTGCCTCTCCTAAGTATTTCTGTGGTGAATTTTAATGACAGCCAAGCTTTCATCGATTGTTGTATGGGAATGTCATTGCTAAGAAGCAATACATCATCAACATATAGTACAATAAATGTCAGTGCGCTCCCACTAACCTTTTTATATACACAAGAATCATCATCATTTTGAATGAAACCATATTGTAATATGATCTCATCAAAACGTTGGTTCCAAGAACACAATGCTTGCTTCAATTCATAAATGGATTGATTTAACTTGCAAACCTTGTTTGCATCTTTTGGCACGACAAAACCGTCAAGGTGTTGTATATAAACATCCTCCAAAAGGTTTCCGTTAAGGAAAACGGTTTTGATGTCCATCTTCCATATTTCATAATCGAAATATGCAAGCTTTAGCAAGCATTATCCAATGGATTTAATCATTGCAACGGGTAAAAGGTTTCGTCGTAATCGACACCATATTGATGACGATACCCTTTTGCTACACAAGCTTAACTTTATACATTTGTTTGCTGCCTTCCATGTCTGTCTTCACCATGAAGACTCATTTGCTACCAATAGGCACAATGCCTTCTGGTACATCAACCAATGTCCAAACTTGGTTGTATACATGGAATCCATTTCAGACTTAATGGCCTATTGCCATAAACTGGAGTCGATACCTTGTATCGCTTCCTCATACGTAGCTGGTTTATTATCCTAAATAAGATTAATATCTACATGAGGTGAGATCAGAAACCCATACCTCTAAGGTTGTTTTCTGACTCTCTCCGACCTATACGGTTCTTGTGCATTAAAAGATTTTTGAACAGTCTCATCCCTGATAAACTGTTCATGTTCCGTGAGGGGATCGGTGCTAAGAACAGTATCACTCCGATTTTCATCGAGTTCTACTTTCCTCCCACTTACCACTGCATTTAGGAATTCCTCTAAGAAAATCCCATGGAGAGCAAAAAAATATTTATTCTCTTATGGGTTGTGGAAATAATATCCTTTGGTTTCCCTAGGATAACCCATTACAAATAGGCACTTATTTGATTTGGGTTATAGTTTGGCACCATCCAAACGTTTAATAAATGCCCAGCATACCCAAATCTTCAAGAATGAGAAACCCGATTTCTTTCCTATCCATATTTCATATGGAGTCTGTCCAAGAGACTTTGACGGAACCTTATTCAAAATAAGTATTGCACTGTTTAATGCGTATACCAAGAAGGAAATTGGTAGCTCAGTATGACTCATTATTGACCTTACCATGTCCAACAAAGTTTGGTTTCTCCGTTCGGACACACCGTTCAATTGAGGTGTTCCGGGAGGAGTCGACTATGAAAGAATACCATACTCTTTCAAGTAATCGAGAAACGTATTGCTCAAGTATTTTCCACCACGGTCCAACCGTAATGTTTTAATACTTTTGCCGGTCTGTTTTTCTCTACTTCGTGTCGAAACTCTTTGAATATTTCAAAAGTTTCTGACTTATGTGTCATAAGATACACATAACCATAATGCGATGCAACATCCGTAAAGGTTACGGAGTATTCATATCCACCTCTAGCCTGGCTAGACATGGGCCACATACATCACCATGAACGATGGCTAACATCTCAGAGGCACTTACTCCTTTACTGTTAAAAGGCGTTTTAAGCACTTTGCCTAATAAATTAGATTCGCAGACGTCATATGAATTATGATCAAATCTATCTAAGTATCCATTCTTTGAAAGAGTGGGTATACGAGTCTTGTTAATGTGTCCCAGACAACAATTTCATAAATAAGTCTCATCTGATTTATTCAGTTTGAGCCTTTTGTTTGTCATATTAAATGTTTGAGATTCACTTACATTCAAAATATAAAGACTATTATTAACATATGATGTACATATCAAAATGTTATCTTTATATACAAAACACCCAGTGTTCCGGAATACAAAGGTATACCCACAACGGGTTAAACAAAATACATAGATGATGTTCCTAGTCAAACTAGGTACGAAATAACAGTCACCTAATGTAATTACATGCCCCAAGGGCAGATACAAAACATAGGTCCCAACGGCCAAAACAGCGACTCTCGTCCCATTTCTGACTCGTAGGTCGATCTTATCTGAAGCCAGTATCCTGCTAATCAGCAGATCCTGCACACCAGCACATATGTGAGTACCACATCCAGAAAAAAAAAATCCAATTTTTAAAACCAGTAGTGGACATGTTTATAACAATCATACCTGAAGCCGGAGCCTTGCCCGTCTTCACTTCCTTCAACTCCGCCTTGTACTCACAGTAGTCACGCTTCCAGTGACCCCGTTTTCCATAATATAGGCAGATGTCTTGAGATATGTCCTTAGTCTTCCCAGAGGACTGTGATGATTTAGCCTTGCCCTTCCTCTTCCTTTTCTTCACACCCCTTAAGCCTTCGGCCAAACCTTGGCAATCTGGGATGTCGAAGTAACGTGCGCCTTGCGCTTCTATCCCTCTAGAAGCTCTAGCTCTTCTTCTTTCAGCATCGCCTTTAACTCTCTAAAAGTCTTTTCTTGGTTCATTATATTGTAGTTCATGACGAACCCGCCCCAGCACTCGGGCAGAGACTGTAAGATCAAATCTATGGAAGTGTCGGCATCGAAGGTTATGCCCAGCTGACCTAGCTGTTCGATGTCAGCAATCATCTGCGACACATAGTGCTTGACAGATGTACCCTCTGACATACGCGAGCGAAAGAGCTTCTTTCACAACTCATGCTTCTGAGATCTAAGATTGGACCTGTAAAGATCCTTCAATTTTAAAATCATACTATAAGGATCCAATCCTTTATTCTGACAACGAAATTGAGGAGTCATTGCGGCAAGCATTACGAATTGAACGCTAAAGTTATCATCACGATGAGTATTCCAAAGCTCATGCTGACATAGAGTAACTTCTCAGCTCCCAGGACTATCCTGATGTTCATCTCCCAATCTGGAAAATTAGAGGCGTTAAAGACATTATTACCCTTGATGATGTCCCTAACGCTAATCTTTCCAGCCATCTTGATCGCAATTGTCCAACTATTCAATCAACGATATCAGGTACACTCAAAATGTAATGGTTACTATAGTCTAACTATATGACCAACTACAAATGGATTAGTGTGTTGTACAGTCTAATTATTCAAAGAAAGCAATAAAAGATATTAGTCCAACTAATATATTTTTATAACGACGATAAATAAAATTAAAAGAGCGCGTTTAGCAAGTATTATACGAAATTTCAAATTTAATACTGGCCTCCCATTATTTTTTGGCGAGCCTCTAACCCTCTGTGGAGTACTCGGGAAACCCAGTTTCCTAGTGGGCTAGGATCCCGTTAAATAACACACAACCTTGACTTTGACCAATAAGTTGTATGAAACTTAATTAGGTAGATCTCTAAGATCAATTAGATCACATCCAATACCTAGATCCGGTAGGTGGACCTCCAAGTCCAAAACATATATCCAATATATCATCCTAACATTTCCCTCTCAATCAACTAAGCCTTGGCTTTGGCTCAACAAGCTTAATGATTCCAGTTAAGCGGACCATTGACAGTGGGAAAGCTTCGTAATCCACGTCGATGTACAGAAGTGACCTTGACTTTGGCCAACAAGTCACAACTGCCCAAGACATGCGATATATAACAAAGATTTCGTGGTTCAAACACATCCGCGATGGACAATGATCTTGACTTTGGCCAACAAACCAATGCCAATCTTGGATCTTGAGAGAGAACCACTCAATGGAAGGAAATCACTTAATATTAAAGTGAGGGTTTTTTCGCGTAAATTGGGAACCAATTTATTATCTTTGATTAGGTCTCATCATACACCCTTAAACATGCATTCTAAAAGCATAATAAGGCGCGAATAAATTAATAATGATATGCGGATGGATATATAACAAATTGTTCATAGAACAAATCTCTCAATTTCTTCTCTCCCGCTAGCACTATTCATACTTCTACCAAATTACATAATACATTAAAGAAACCTCATTTGCATTGAGGGGAATTGGTGAGAAGAGAAATACAAATAGAATAGAAGGTGAAAGGCTGGACACGCAGGTCCAATTTAATAAATAAGTACCATACTTACAACAATTTCCAAAATTGCCCCCACCCTTCTAATATCCATCTGATATACATTATTCATAAAAACACATCCAAGTATTCACACAAAGCATGTTGTCAATCAATCTAATCCAATTAATTAATCTTTGAATAATGACCATCCAATGTTCAAATAATGATTTGATTTGCGCGAGTCCAACTCGTTTAAGAATAAATACTCAAAGTAAATATTCTTGAATTATATCGAACTATAATTTTAAATCCAATTTTAAATTGTATCCAATACTAATTCATATTTAATTCCAAATTAAATAATTACACTTATAATAGTGCCTTTTAGACTTGGATTCCAAATCCAATCTAAATGGGTCTCAAAGGCCCAATTATCATCCAATGCCTATTTAATTAAAGTCCAATGGGCTTTCAATTAATTCTTTAGGCATTGGCTTTGGCCATTATGGATCCAACCCAAGATGTCAAGGCCCAATTAGGAATCACCCACTGCCATAAAATCAATTTAGGCCCATTAGGCCCAATTAAATTATTAAAGGCCCAATGTCATATTTTGGACTTTAGGGAAATGGTTTTAGGTCAAATTGGATCTAACTCAATTGTCCAAAACCAAACTTGGCCCAACCAAGCCCATTAGCCCCAATATAACAAATTAGTCCAATCCAATTTTAAGACTAATTTATATTAACATAATATTCCAAATATCACATTAATTTCAATTAAAGTGTAATTTACACAATTAATCTATTAATCTAATATTTCCAAAACATTAATTAATTCAATTAATCATGCTCAACATTTCAATTCATGTCCAACACAAATTGAAGCAAAATCAAGTCATCCAACATGCTACATCCCACGGTAATAACATGAAATTAACATCCAATTTTGATTTCAATCCAATTAAATCAACAATTAATATTCAATTTCATGCCAATTAACATATCCAATTGTCAAATTTCAAAAATCACCATGAGCATTTTCTAGGGTTCCATTCGGCCAAGTTGGATTTTTGGGGAAAATTAATCTAATCAATTTTTCGCAGATCCAATGATGCACAAATCCAATTCATCATCATCTAAACATAACCAAACAACCAATTTCGAAAAATCATGCTCCAAGCAAAAAATCCCAAATTAAAGTTAAGAACCATAAAATTTAAAATCAAATTAGGTGGCTCTGATACCATTGTTAGTGTCCTAGACATGCCCAATGATCCTAAACAAGATTTATGTGTGAATAAAATCAAAGAAAGTTGTGGAAGACTTAAAATGATCGGTTGAGGAATTTCAAAAATTTCTCCTTGAATGTTGAGGCTCCAAGCTTTGTAAAGTGTTTCCAACACTTGGGTGAGTTTCCCTATCACCTTCAAAGACTCCCAAAGTACTAGCTATGCTTGAAATTTTTGCAACAAAAATTTCCCCAAGGAGAGAGAGTGTTCGGCAATATGGAGGAAAAGAAGAGAATGATTAGTTCCAAACCAATTCATAAGTTGTGTTGACTTTTTGTGTTGTGTATTTAAAAGATCCAAAAATACTATTGCCAACTACCACCATCACAATTAGACATGTGATGTGAGTCGTGGGTCCCACCCAATTTTGAATTTCAAATTCATGTTGGCTTATACAACACACTTTGGGCTCGGTTCGTTTAATCCGACTAAACGAGTTTTCGTCGCTACATAATTAAATCCAATTTAATTATATAATCATGCCTAGAAAAATTATTACGAAAGTCGCTTATGAATTAATTCCAAATTAATTCGTTCGCTTGAATTAAAATACAATTTTAATTCCATATTGAAATCTAATTTCAATTAATATATCTGATATATTATTCTAGCCCAATTAAATAAATTAAATAGTAAAATCCAATTTAACTATTAAATTTTCTTTGCCGATTAATTCCAAACTAATCGCGTTCTCTCTTCCAGAAGAAGTTAATCCCAGATAAATTCTTACCGTAATTAATCCCAGATTAATTCTCTCTCTCATAATTAATCCCAGATTAATTCTGTTCGAGTCAAATGTCATCGGTGAATCTTTGGGAAGCTACCCAATAGATCCATGTATATGTTTGCAGTAAATACGGTCATCAATAAACACGTGCATACCCCGTACCACGTTCTCACCGATTTACAAGACATGGTTGGCTTCTAGCAAAGCACCGTGCCTACCTAATTCTCCAGAAATATTCAACGAGGAATATATAATCTGTATTAGGCGTAATATACATTGTATTGTGTAATACGATCCAGTATCTGATGTCACATGCTAGGCCTAGGGCTGGAATTGTGTCTACCCGTACGAAGCATATATCGGATCACTAGCAACTAGTCTCTGTAATCGGATAATCATAACCTTGTCATACTATCCCGATAGCTGCTGCATTTAAGAGTACTAGTTCTGTATCTCTGCATGATCATCATTTCCATATAACTGAAGTGATACTTCCATCTTGACATTCCATCTTGACATCACACCCAATACACTACGATTCTCAGTATACCCAGAAGAGGCGTACACAGAACCTGTTAAAGCTCCGGATGACCAAAACCAAAGCGTACGGATTGTCGCAAGTATTAGCGATGCAAGTCTCAGGTTAAGACCACATACACCTACCCTGATTCAGATTCCCATAGACACATAGTCATACTACCAATGAGACTCCGAGGGGTCTATCCAGAGCGAAGCTGTTCCCGGTCCAACCACTAACAGAACCTCTGATCACACTTGCATAAGTATCCAATACTTAAATATATGAGAACTACGTCGTTAAGCTTCCATAACGAGCACAAATGTAATACTAGTCTATTCCGCATTATCGATGTCCAGTCTCGATAATACTACGACTAGGGATATTTAATGATTAAACCTTTCGTGGATTAATATTGTCTCATATCTTATTAATCCGGTACTAATCATATGGACTTTTAATCATTTATATATCCAAGTAATCCAATTATAAAATGATAAAAGAGCAATTTCCTTTGTCACATAGTTAATTTGTACAAAGAACACCATGTCTTTTACAAATAGTGATGCTCTGGGTCATAATTGTCCAACAATATAGTTTAACGAGATTATTCGTGGTCATCATAATTCATGAGTGGGTGAATTATGGACACAAAATTGGATTTCATGACGGATAAACCTAAACTTAGAGAGTCCCACAATATGAAGTGTACTCGTTGAGCACTTGGGCAACACGTTATGAATAATACAAATTATTCATAATACTTCATCAGATTAAATGAGTTAATTTGAATCGTTTAATCGGTTAAACGAAAACACATGCTTTAAGGGATTTTGGTCTATCATAATTATTGTGTTTTTGTATTTGATACATAATTTGATTAGATACACATTAATTAAGTGTCAAATGAGACTTTGACACATGCCATTAATAAATATATTTGTTACTTAATGTAAATAAAATACATATATAATAATTATTATATTAACTAATTATTTAGATATTTAAATGTTAAATATTTGAATAATTAAATAATATCCATTTTTCACAATTGTTATGACAAATGTTTAATTATTATTGGTGACATGTAGCATGTTTTTATTAGGTGTGCAAATTTGATTTGTTAACATAAAGTTTGATTTTATTTCATTGGATTAAAAATGAAAATTGACCAAAATGCCCCTAGCTAAGTCGGTCATGGCTTGTTTTAAAGTTGAAATTTTTTCTTTTCACTTTGATGAACACCATGGCCGAATGAACTCATCCTAAAAAGCTCTCAATTCATACTTGATGATTCAAGATGGAGAATGAAGAAAACCAAGAAAAAAAGGCTAAGAAATTAGAGGATTAATGGTAATTCTACAAATCCCTAAGCTTAGAAATTATGTTTCTTGTTTCTTAATGACCTAGTAAGATCCTAGGGTTTCTTCTTTTCTATAAATTTGGAGCTTTTTGGTTTGGAGGATGAATGGGAAGGCTTTGTGCATGTGTGAAGTTGTTTTGGATAATATTATTGTAATATTGATTCAATTTTGTCATTTGATGATAAGTTACCATTCTATAGTGTTACGACCACTCTTGTAATGCCTAGAATTTTTCTTGGGTGGTTCATTTGTGGTGACTTTGGTTGGTGTTAAGATTAATTAGATTAATGTTGGAAAATTGGATTTTAAGCATGAAAAATTGATATATTTTGCTTCTATTGTTCATATGGTGATGAAAATTATGTCATATAAATGTATTGGATGTGTTTTGGGTGTTGGAACAATTGCCAGAAATTATTTCGGAGTTGAAATATGCGAAAACGGTGAAAAACAGCGTTATCGGGTGACTTTTGAGCCAACTGGGTGACGGCTACCCAAACAGAAAATTGGTCACTGTTCGGGCAGCCCATGAAATTCCCTAATACTATTGGGGCTGATCTGGGCAGCCCTCATGTGTTTTGGGTGATCGGTTCGGTCAAAAACGCGTTTTATGCCATTTTGCTGAAAAATATTTTGTAAAACTTGCGCTACATTTCTTAACTATTTATGTCGTTATTTGATATAGAATAAATATGTATAGGTGAAATATGAATGAATTATTCATATTGGATATTGAATAATTTATTCGGTAAATTAAAAAAGTTTTAAAATTATGATTTCACCCGAACCGCGAGCTTCCGCTGCGCCCGCGCTAAAACCCTAACAAAATCAACATCTGAAAATCTGTATTTGAATATCTGGCGCATGGAGGTGTTACGTACCGCCGTCCCTACAAAAGCAAAAGTTTGCGCTTGCGGGCGTCCCCATATATGCAATATTTGGTGGTCTTGGGGTTACGTCTCTTCGTCCCTCATGCCAAACATTTGAAGCCAGGGGTGCGAATCTAAGTTACCCTCCTGACTCAAAAATATAGGATCTTGGGGCATCAATTATCCATAGTCCTAAACTACGTGTGCACATGATATATGTATTCATCAATTCCATATCTGAGTCAAGTTACATATTGAGGTGGGTTTTTTCCCCATGCCTCCAAAAATCATAAAGCTCATGCTCTTTATCTCAAACTTTCCTAAAACTTTTTCATTTATGAAATAACTGTAAATAATCTTGGCTAATGCCCTAAAACACTTAAAAGTAAGTCTCGCTTCAAAACAAATAAGGAAATGACAACATGAAAAGAAAAAGAGTCCGTTCACAGATTTTGGAATCTGGCTAGCACTGTTTCGCTTTGTCGAAGAACTTGGGATTCCTACCAATAATCTATAATCGGTAAACTTTGTTAGAATATAATTTGCAAATATATTTCGGATTTATTGTAAGTTTCTCCATTTAACTAATCTATAACCACCATATGATGTCTACTACTTGCGACATGTCATAATACATGTATAAGCGTCGATAAAAAATCCTTCGGGTGGCCTCTCACATCCTAAGTAGAAACTAAAATATTATAAAATTATTTCTTCCTCGATTCGCGATGTCAGGTCTGGCGCGTCGCTACACCAACACAACAGATCTAGGTAGAGAGCATGCTCTGCTTCGCGTCGCGACGCCAGACTCCACGCGAAGCGACGCCCACCTGATCATACCCGAGGTAGAGCCTCTATTAGTTTCGCGTCGCGACGCTAGGTTATGGGTGTTGGGTTTTCTAGGTCAAACCAAGATCAAATTAAGCAATGAAATGTGCGAATACAACAAAGTAAAGTAGCGGAAATACTCACTTTGATCGGCTTTGCGATGCGTTGAACATAAAAAATTTCTCCTTGAGACTCTCGGCCAAGACCTTGGTTGTGCCCCTTGTGTTGATCTTCAAGCTCCAAGCTTTGAAAGTATATTCCATGCTCATAAATGGGTTTCCCTATCACCTTTGAATGATCTCTGTAGTGTGCTAGCACTTGGAAAATTTTGCAACAAATTGTTTCCCTAAGCTTTGTGTGACTCTCGGCCAAGCCAAGAGAGGAGAGAAAAATTGGCACTTTGCCGTGAGTCGGGGAGAGAAGAGAGAAGAGTTGTGTTGTTGTATTTGATTTCCAAAATTCAAATAAAAGATATACCATTTTCAATTTTCCAAAAAATTGGTACAAGGCATTAATGCCTTCAACAACTCACATCAATCAAAGAGTGACAAGATGTCAATCACCAAAAATTGACAAGACTTCCATCACTTGAGTGACTAATGATGTGACGCGTGATGTGACTTGTGGGCCGCACTTTAATTCAAAATGCGAGCGGACCCGCAACACTTCCCGGGCTCGGGTTCACTAATTCCGAATTAACGAATTTTCCGTTGCGACGTAATTAAATCAAATTTAATTAAATAATTATGCCTAGCAAAATTATTATTCACGTCGCTAGCGAATTAATTCTAAATTAACTCGTTCGCCCAAATTAAAATCTAATTTTAATTCCGCTTCGAAAGCTAATTTCGTTTAATATATCGAATATATATTATTTTATCGATTAATTCCGAATTAATCGTTCTCTCTCTATAAATAATATTTTATCCCAGATAAAATTTCTCCCCGTAATTAATCCTAGATTAATTTTCTCTCTCTTATAATTAATCCCAGATTAATTATGTGCGAGTCATACGTCATTGGTGAATCTTCGGGAAGCGACCCATGAGATCCCTGGATATGTTGGCAGTAAATTCGGTCGTCGCACTATCCGAACACGTACGTACCTAGTACTACATTTTTACCGATTTACAAGACATGGTTGGCTTCTAGCAAAACACTGTGCCTTCCCAATTCTCCAGAAATATTCTTAAAGGAATATATAATCTGTATCAGGCGTAGTATACATAGTATTGCGTATTGCGGTCCAGTATCGGATGTCACATGCTAGGACTGGGGCTGGAATTGTGTCTGCCCCGTGCGAAGCATATATCGGATCTCTGGTTACTAGTCTCTATAATAGGATAAACATTACCTAGTCATATTATCCCGATAGCTGCAGCATACAAGAGTACCAGTTCCTTATCCTACATGACCATCATCTTCATATGACCGGAGTGATACTTCCATCTCGACATCACACCCAATACACTACGATTCTCAATATACCCAGAAGAGGCGTACACAGAACTTGTTAAATCCCTGGACGACCAAAACCAAAGTATATTGATTCCGCAAGTATTAGCGATGCAAGTCTCAGGTTAAGACCAAATACACCTACCCTGATTCGGACATCCATAGACACATAGTCATACTGCCAATGGAATTCTTAGGGGTCTATCCAGAGCGAAGCTGTTTCCGTACCATCGGTAAACACAACCTCCTATCACACTTGCATAAGTATCCAATACTTAAATATATGAGAACTATGCCGTTATGCTCCCACAACGCGCACAAGTGCGATACTAGCCTATTATGCATTATCAATGTCCAATCTTGATAATACTACGACTAGGGATATTTAATGATTAAATTAAACCTTAATGATTAACACTGTCTCATATCTTATTAATCCGGTACTAATCATATGGACTTTTATCATCATTTATAATCCCGGTAATCTAATTACAAATGATAAAAGAGCAATTTCCTTTGTCACACAGTTAATTTATACAACAACACAATGTTCGGTACAAATAGTGATGCTATGGGTCATAATTGTCCAACAATCTCCCACTTGTCCTATAGCCAATCACTCAAGTGTCCTACACCTGACTATGTACGGGTCCGCTCAAACGTTTGCTGAAAACAGCTTTCATTAGCGGATTTGCAAAGTTATCATCTGATGCGATTTATTCAATCATCACATCGCCACGATGTATGATCAGAACGAATCAGATTAACAGTTGAAGTATATATTTGGATCGTTGATGAGACCATTAATTCTTTAGCCTGTGCTGTAGCCTAGCTCAGCTGCTAACAGAACTACACCTAATCTAATTAGGATTATTATAGATCCAAATCGCTTCTATTGCTGCCTCTGCTGCAGCAATATTCCGCTTTTGTTGTTTATTCGGCAATAGTTTCTTGCTTGGAAGATTTCCAGCTCATTATTCCGATATTTAAACTATATAGTACTCTTATTACGACTTATAGTCGTTTTTATCGGTTATGAAACTTGCAACAGTGAACCCAGTGACTTCAAGTTCTTCTTCTCCATAGTTAAAAAAGCATCCTTAGTTCATCTAAGATACTTAAGGATGTTCTTAACATCAATCCAGTGACTATCACTTGGATTGGCCTGATTGTGACTCCATATGCTCAAAGCATATGAGACACCAGGTCGCGTACATTTATTTCAATGTACGAATTCTCGGAGAGTGCCAATAACTTTTAGATCTATCCCAATAGATCCTTATTCCTAGAATAAAGGTTGTCTCTCCCAAGTAGTTTACGGAGAATTTTCATGAAAGCCAAGCATTCACCGATTGTATTATGGGAATGTCATTTCCAAGAAATGACATGTCATCACTTTATAGGACAATCATTGTTAGTGCGCTCCCACTAACCTCCTATATACACAAGAATCATTTTCGTTTTGAATTAAATCATACACCATTATGATTACATCAAAACGATGGTACCATAATGCAATGCTTGTTTCAATCCATAAATGGATCGAATTAACTTGCAAACCTTGTTTGCATGTTTTGGTACGAAAAAACCGTTAGGATGTTGCAAACATCCTCCAAAAGGTTTCCGTTTAAGGAAAGCGATCTTGACGTTCAGCTGCCATATTTCATAAATGAAACTTGCAGCATTAGCAAGCATTATCCAAATGGATCTAATCATGGCAAAGGATAAAAGGTTTCGTCGTAATCGACACAATGTTGATAATGATACCTTTTCGCTACAAGCCTAGCTTTATACGTTTGTATGTTGACATCCATGTTTGTCTTCCTTGAAGACTTATATAGTACCAATAGGTACAATGCCTTCCGGTACATCAACCAGTGTCCAAACTTGGTTGGTATACATGGAATCCATTTCGGACATCATCGCACTTTGCCATAATAGGGATTCGATACCTTGTATCACTTCCTCATACGTAGTTGGTTCGTGTTCCTCAATAAGATTGACATCTTCATGAGGTGAGATCAGAAACCCTACCTCCCAGGTTGTTTTCTACTCTCTCCGACTTACGCGGTTCTTGTGTATTTGAGATTGTGGTACAGTTTCATCCCTGATGAACTGTTTGTGTTCCGTCAAGGAATCGGTGCCTAGAACAGTGTTACTCTCCGGATTTTTTATCGAGTTTTACGTTTCCTCCCACTTAGCACTGCATATAGTATTCCTTTTAGGAAAAACGCATTGAGAGCAACAATTAAATTGTTCTATTGTGAGTTGTATAAGTACTATCTTTGGTTATCCTAGGATAACCTACAAATTAGGCACTTATCCGATTTGGGTTTTAGTTTGGTACCATCCAAACATATGCCTAGCAATCCCAAATCTTCAGGAATGAGAAAACCCGTGTTCTTTCCTGTTCATATCTAATTTGAAGTCTGTCTAACAGATTTTCATGGAACCTTATTCAAAATAAGTGTTGCACTGTTAAATCCGTATCCCGAAGGAAAATGGTAGCTTAGAGCGACTCTAATTTAACCTTATCATGTCTAACAAAATTCGGTTCTCCGGTTGGACACACCGCTCATTGAGGTGTTCCGGGAGGAGTCCACTGTGAAAGAATACTATACTCTTTCAAATATTTGAGAAGCTTATTGCTTAAGTATTTCCATCACGGTCTAACTGTGATAGTTTTAATACTCTTGCCGATCTATTTTTATACTTCGTGTCGAAACTCTTTGAATTTATCAAAAGTTTCCGATTTATGTTTCAAAAGAAACATAACTAACATAACGCGATGCTACACATCCGTAAAGGTTACGAAGTGTTCATATCCACCTCTAGCCTAGCTAGATGTGGGCCACTTACGTCATTATGAACGAGGGCAAACAGATCGGTGGCACTTGTACTTTTACCAAGTAAAAAATGTTTTAGGCACTTGCCTAATAAACTATATTCGTAGACATTATTTGAATAGAATCAAATCTATCCTAGTACACACTCTTCAAAAGTGTGGATATACCAGTCTTGTTTAATATGTCCCAAACAACAATGCCACAATTAAGTCTCATCTGATTAATTCAGTTTGAGCTATTTGTTTGTGTCATGTTATACGTTTGAGATTCATTTATATTCAAAATAAAATACTGTTATTCACATCTAATGTGTTTATCTCAATATCATCTTTATAAAAGAAAACACTTTAGTGTTCTAGAATATAAAGGTAAACCCGCAACGGGTTAAACTTAGATATAAAGATAATGTCTCTAGTTAAACTAGATACATTTTAACAGTTTCCTAATTTAAGTACATACCCAAATGGTAGTTCCTAAACTTAGGTTTCTACGGTTAAAAAACAGCGATTGTTGTCCCGTTTCCGACTCACAGGTTAATATCAACTGAAGTCAGTCTCCTGCTAATCAGCAGATTCAGCACATCAGTACATATATTTATGTACCACATCTAGTATCAAAATCCAATTTTGAAACTAGTAGTGAACATGTTTATGACAAACATATTTGAAGCCGGAGCCTTGCCCCGCCTTCATTTTCTTCATGTCTGCCTTGTCCATACGGCAGTCACGCTTCCAGTGACCCCGTTTGCCATAGTTTAGGTAGACATCTTGGGATATGTCCTTTGTCTTCCTAGAAGACTGTGATGATTTTTGCCTTTGCCCCTTTATAGAAGCTCTGGCTCTGCCTCCTTGAGCATAGCCATCAACTCTCCAAGAGTTTACTCTTGGTTCATAATGAACCTGCCCCAGCTTTCGGGTAAAGACTATAAGATCAAATCTTTGGTAGTCTCGTCCACGTAGGTAATGCCCAGCTAACCTAGCCGATCGATGTCAGCAATCATCTGCGACACCTAGTGCTCGACAGATGTACCCTCTGACATACACGAGCTAAAGAGCTTCTTATGCAATTTGTACTTCTAAGATCTAAGAATAGATCTATGAAGATCTTTAATTTCATCATCATGGTACAATGATATAATCCTTAATTTTGACGACGAAATTAAAGAGTTATTGCGGTAAGCATAACGGATTGAGCACTAAAGTTATCATCACATGAATCTTCCAAAGATCATGTTATACTATTTGCTCAACTCCGGGCTTAGGCCCAAGAGGTTGTTCTATCGAATAGAATAACTTCTCAGTTCCCAGGACTATCATGAGGTTTTATTCCCAATCTGAAAATCAAAGCCGTTTAAAACATTTTCACCCAGGATTATGTTCTAGACGCTAATCTTTCAGTTATCTTGATTCCTATAGTCCAACTATCCAATCAACGATTTCGGGTACTATTGAATATAATGATGACTATAGTCTAACTATATAATCAACTATAATTAATTGGTTAAATTCAAATATATTGATTACTATAATCCAATTATATAATCAACTATAAATTGAAGTAGTTTGAATACAGTCCAACTGTTTAATTAAAACAACAATTAAATATTAGTCCAACTAATATATATTTAAATTAATGACGAAAAATTGAAATGAGCGCATATTGGCAAGTATCTAAACGAAATTGCAAATATAATACTTGCCTCCCACTATTTTTCGGCGAGCCTCTAACCATCTGTTGAGTACTCGGGAAACCTAGTTTCCTAGTGGGCTAGAATCCCGTTAAATAACACACAACCTTGACTTTGGCCAACAAGCTGTATGATATTTAACTAGGTAGATCTCTAAGATCAATTGGATCTCATCCAATTCCTAGATCCAGTAGGTGGACATCCAAGTCCGAAACATATATATATAATATATGCCAATATATCCAATATATTCCTAACTTTTTTCCTCTGAATCAACTAAGCCTTGGCTTTGGCACAACAAGCTTAATGATTCCAGTTAAGCGGGACCCATTGACCTTGGAAGCTTCGTAATCGATGTCGATGGACAAGAAGTGATCTTGACTTTGGCCAACAAATTACAACTTGGACAAGACATGTGATATGGAACAAAGCCTTCATGATTAAAACACATCCACGATGGACAAAGGTCTTGACTTTGGCCAACAAACCAGTGCCAATCTAGGATCTTGAGAATGAATCATTCAATGGAAGGAAAACATTTAATATTCGTTGAGGGTTTTTCGCATAATTGGCAACCAATTAATTATCTTTGATTAGGTCTCATCATACACCCTTAAGCATGCATTCTAAAAGCATAATAAGGCGCGATAAATAAATTAATAATGATATGCGGATGGATATTTAAAACAATTTGTTCCTAGAACAAATCTCTCCATTTCTTCTCTCCCGGTAGCACAAATCTTACTTCTACCCAATTACATAACACTTCTAAAGAAACCTCATTTACATTGAGGGGAATAGGTGAGAAGAGAAATACAAAGAATCAAGAGGTAATAGGCTGGACACGCAGGTCCAATTTAATAAATTCTAAATTTATTACAACAATTTCCAAAATTGCCCTCACCCATCTAATATCCATCCGATAAATAATATGAAATTAATGACCATCCAATGTTCAAAAAATGATTTGATTTGCGTGAGTTCAACTCGTTTTAAGAATAAGTCCTCAAAGTATGAATTCTTGAATTATATCAAACGACAATATTAAATCCAATTTAATTTGTATTCAACACTAATTCTTTATTTAATTCCAAATTAAATAATTACACTTTATTAATGAGCATTTGCAACTTAGATTCTAAATCTAATCATTATGGGTCTCAAAACCCAATTAACATCCAATGTCATTTTAATTAAAGTCCAATGGGCTTTCAATTAATTTATAAGGCATGGACTTTGGCAACCAAAGCCCAATAAGGAATCACCCTTTTTCCAAAAATCAATTTAGGCCCATTAGGCCCAATTAAAATTTTAAAGGCCCATTTAATCATATTTGGACTTTATGGAAATGGTTTTAGGCCCAATTGGATCCAACCAATTAACCTAAACCAAACTTGGCCCAACCAAGCCCATTAAGCCCAAATACAACATTTTAAGCCCAATTCCAAATTTAGCCCAACTAATTAAATTCCAATATTCCCAATATCACAATTCAATTAATTTAAGTGTTTAGGCATGATTAACCATTTAAATTAACATTTCCAAAATACTAATCTAATCAATTAATCATGCTTATTCATCATCAATACATGTCCAACATTACTGAATCAAAAATCATCTCATTTCATGCTTACTAGGTCACGGCATTTAGGGATTTTTGAACCGATTTCGATTTCAATCCAATTAAATTATTAATCAATTTATCCCAAGTCTTTAAACTCATCCAATGATCAAAAGAACAAAAAATACCATGACATTAGGGCACTAGTTACATTCGGCCAAGCCAAAGAAAATGGGGAAAATTAATCCAATTCAATTTCCGTCAAATTGATCATATATAACTCCAAGTTACCATATACAAGAATGCTCAAACAAACAATTTGGTTAAATCATGCTCAAATCAAATTTACCCAAACTTTACCCTCATTCAATTTCATGCTTAATAACCGCTCTGATATGGGTGTTGGGTTTTCTAGGTCAAACCAAGATCAAATTAAGCAATGAAATGTGCGAATACAACAAAGTAAAGTAGCGAAAATACTCACTTTGATCGGCTTTGCGATACGTTGAACATAAAAAATTTCTCCTTGAGACTCTCGGCCAAGCCCTTGGTTGTGCTCCTTGTGTTGATCTTCAAGCTCCAAGCTTTGAAAGTATATTTCATGCTCATAGATGGGTTTCCCTATCACCTTTGAATGATCTCTGTAATGTGTGATGAGTGGTAAAACTATCACTATTTCCCACTCATTTAACTTAATATTTTGTATAGTTTCTTGAGTTTTGTTAATATTTTGATGTGTTTTGTGTTATTTTGTAGATAAATAAAGTTTCAGGACATTCTGGAGGTGATTTGGAGCAAAACTGTGAAATTTGGCAAAAAGGGTATTTTGGGCGTCCCGACCTCTAATATGCACCATGCCACGTGTCATCATCACAAGCAATCTACTAACGTGCACCGCAGGCCACGTGTCAAAAATTCAACGAGCCGTTTTTTTAGCCACCATGCCACGTGTCGAAAATTCAGCGATCCAAAAAAATAATAATAATAATAAAAAATCAGAAAAATAATAATACAAAATTAGATTTTTTTGCCTATAAATTGAGTTCAAATTTCTTAGTTTCAATGTACCAAAATCCTCTGAAATACTTATATAAAAGAGAGTTTTTCTTATTTTCTTCTTATATTCAGTTTTATTTACGCTTTGTAGTAGTAATTCTATCCATCCATGATGGGGTAACTTCTGTATGCTGAGGTAATAAGGTAATTCTTTTACTTTTGCTTTTTAGATTAATCTCCCTTAAAATATAATATATAAACTATTTAAAACCTGAATTAATAAAAAGATACCGCCATTCTAGGTTGGTTGGTTATTCAATTTAAACTGGTTAAACCTGAATTAATGAGGATACCGCCATTCTAGGTCGGTTGATTTAATTTAGTTCCGCCTTATGGCTGGTTTATATTTCTGTTCCGCCTTATGGCTGGTATATTTGAATTTGACTTAATCAGGATACCGCTATTCTTTTTATTGTAATTAATTATTCTACAATTACTTTTCAGCAATTTCATTTTATGTCTTTTAAGTTTTTATCAGCTTTAGCTATGTATTGTAACTAAGTTAAATATCTAGGGTTGTGATAAAATCTAATATCACTGGTTTTAAAAAGGGTTAGATTATAGTTTGGGTAATTAAAGAATTATTTGTTGAGTCATAATCTTAAAGCTTTTTTATTAACTGGTCATTAATAAAATTGATTAGTTAAACTTAAAATGAACTAGACATATGGACTTTAAGTTTAAAGACCTTATACTCAACAACCCACGATCTTCATTAAGGATAGATAAACCTTTAATAGATTTCCTTACAGGATAGGAATATACCTGTTGGGCGGGGGTAATCATAATTGGAATTCAAACTTAATGAATCTAGGTAATTTGGTTGACATAGACATATGATTCAATTGAATTAAACTAGGTATTTGTAAATGACCATCGGAAGAGGCTTTTACATAATTTAATATTCCAGATTAATAAATCAATATTTACCCAACTATGATTTAACTACTTCATCTTTTAATTAATATTGGAAGAATTCACAACCCTAGATAGTTTTTAATTCTCATTAATCTACTCTCAATTTCTTTTACTTGTTTTAAAATTTAGAATCATCGTCATTTCAAAATAATAAATTTGTTAGATATTAGTAATAACTTGACCTCATAAAATTAATAGAATAGGTAATAAGTCCTCGTGGGATCGATACTTTTTATACTACTTGAACGATACGTGCGCTTGCGTTATACGCGTGTGATTACGCCGGTCAGTGTGCTAGCACTTGGAAAAATTTGCAACAAATTGTTTCCCTAAGCTTTGTGTGACTCTCGGCCAATCCAAGAGAGGAGAGAAAAATTGGCACTTTACCGTGAGTCGGGGAGAGAAGAGAGAAGAGTTGTGTTGTTATATTTGATTTCCAAAATTCAAATAAAAGATATACCATTTTCAATTTTCCAAAAAATTGGTACAAGGCATTAATGCCTTCAACAACTCACATCAATCAAAGAGTGACAAAATGTCAATCACCAAAAATTGACAAGACTTCCATCACTTGAGTGACTAATGATGTGATGCGTGATGTGACTTGTGGGCCGCACTTTAATTCGAAATTTCGAGCGGGCCCGCAACACATCCCGGCTCGGGTTCGCTAATTCCGAATTAACGAATTTTTCGTTGCGACGTAATTAAATCAAATTTAATTAAATAATTATGCCTAGCAAAATTACTATTCATGTTGCTAGCGAATTAATTCTAAATTAACTCGTTCGCCCGAATTAAAATCTAATTTTAATTCGGGCGAACGATCTAATTTCGTTTAATATATCGAATATATTATTTTATCGATTAATTCCGAATTAATCGTTCTCTCTCTATAAATAGTATTTTATCACAGATAAAATATCTGTGTAATTAATCCTAGATTAATTTTCTCTCTCTTATAATTAATCCCAGATTAATTATGTGCTAGTCATACGTCATCGGTGAATCTTCGGGAAGCGACCCAAAAGATCCCTGGATATATTGGCAGTAAATCCGGTCGTCGGACTATCCGAACACGTATGTACCTAGTACTACGTTTTTACCGATTTACAAGACATTGTTGGCTTCTAGCAAAGCACTGTGCCTCCCCAATTCTCCAGAAATATTCTTAAAAGAATATATAATCTGTATCAAGCATAGTATACATAGTATTGCGTATTGCTGTCCAGTATCGGATGTCACATGCTAGGCCTGGGGCTGGAATTGTGTATGCCCCGTACGAAGCATATATCAGATCTCTGGTAACTAGTCTCTATAATCGGATAAACATGACCTAGTCATATTATCCCGATAGCTGCAGCATACAAGAGTACCAGTTCCTTATCCTACGTGACCATCATCTCCATATGACTGAAGTGATACTTCCATCTCGACATCACACCCAATACACTACGATTCTCAATATACCCAGAAGAGGCGTACACAAAACCTGTTAAAGCCCTGGACGACCAAAACCAAAGTATCTTGATTGTCGCAAGTATTAGCGATGCAAGTCTCAGGTTAAGACCAAATACACCTACCCTGATTCGGACTTCCATAGACACATAGTCATACTACCAATGGAATTCCGAGGGGTCTATCCAGAGCGAAGCTGTTTCCGTACCATCGGTAAACACAACCTCCTATCACACTTGCATAAGTATCCAATACTTAAATATATGAGAACTATGCCTTTATGCTCCCACAACGCGCACAAGTGTGATACTAGCCTATTCCGCATTATCGATGTCCAATCTCGATAATACTACGACTAGGGATATTTTAATGATTAAACCTTAATGGATTAACACTGTATCATATCTTATTAATTCGGTAGTAATCATATGGACTTTTATCATTTATATATCCTGGTAATATAATTACAGATGATAAAAGAGAAAATTCCTTTGTCACACAGTTAATCTGTACAATAACACAATGTTCTGTACAAATAGTGATGCTATGGGTCATAATTGTCCAACAATGGGAGTCGCGACATCCACTCAAACCGAACCAAAACAAAAGGCTTATGTTTGCTACGCGTCATGACGCTGGGGGTCTAGCATCACGATGCAAGTCCAATTTCAGGGCTATTTCCAACTCTTCCAATAACAATGCTCAATGCAATTCCCACCATCACACTAACACATTTACATAGACAATTCTCTAAACTTCAATATCCATATTCAAGAGCCAAACTCATTCCCAAACACAACATCATTTATTTAAATATCATCAACTCTTAACATACAATTCCCCCAACTCATTCATACACATAAAGACTCCATTTTATGCTATTACTATCCAGACATTTCCCATAATGCATGCAAACAACACTTTCAATGTCAATTGAGCCACTTCAAACTCTAAGGCTTCCAAGGTGCAAATTAAGGGCTCTAGTTTCTTTACCTAAACTTAAAAATAATGAATGAAAGAGAGTTAGAAGCTTACCCACTTGAGGAATGAGCTTAATATTATCACCTCAACCTTCAAGAAAGGCATTGAGAGATCAAGAAATTTGAAGAAAAATTTCAAGGCTACTAACATTTTTGGCCTTTTGAGATGGGTGATGAATAACGCTCTATTTATAGAGAAAAATTCTAATTTTTGTGATGAAATGAGTGGTCAAGATTATGCCACCTAACCCCATTCTAGATCTCACTCGTATTTATTATAGCATCAGCATATATCTCAAATTTTAACTTATTGCTGATTCGAATTTGGAAAAATATCCAAATAAAAAGTTGTAGGTCTCGTTCTTGACTTTTCAACGATATAATTTTCATAAAAATCAGAGATCGTATGAAAAAGATATGGTAAAAATACCACAGGCTGTCCAGATTTAATCTTGGAAGGAATTTTGTATCGCAACCTCAAAGAATTTGCCGAATGTCCAAAACGTCATTCCATAAGCACATACATGCTTGAAAATGATTTTCATCATATATCCTGCCTCCGATAATGTAATAGTCATCGGCCTCTGACGACGTACAAGTTTTCGGGATTACCAGGTGTTACCTTAGAATGTCAATCCGAATAATGTATTGTACATTATATTTTATTATTTATTAATAAGATAACCATATTTTCATTTCAACCTTATTAATGGTAATGTCATTATGCATATTAGATTGATATATAAATATGCTGAGAATAACATCGATCTTATAATAGTCATATAGTAATACTGGACATTGGGTGGTCCGACATTAGGATAGTATTACTATTATAAACTATTCTTAAACTAAAATTTATAGTCGTTGGTTTCAGAATACGGTCGAAATCCTATAACCTAGAAGACTAGCACATGTCGTATATTGAAATTGCATTTCCAATAGCCTAACCCTATATACCATGAGCAAAGGAAGCTCGTATAGACATGTGAGTATTCGTTAAAGAGAATACTGAACGACTCACTTGTGATTCCTAATAGTTGGAAGTGCACACCACAGTCAATAGGAATCTCCTCGAGTCGAGTAGTATGGGTGATCCTTTGACTATAGGATAACATTGATTTTGTGTGTGATCATTCACACTTTAATGTAATATATGTCAAAGACCTTTCATGGTCTGACACCTAGATGTTTGTTGGGTGTGGACCGATGCACTCGTTAAATAAGTGTGTATCAAGATATGATCCGTCGGCTCGTATGTGTTCCATAAAGGGTTAAGGTATCTAGATGATTAGTCACGATTCTTAAGACTTTGGCCAAAGCTGATAACCTAGGGTGGATCACAGATATCAGAAATAATATTCTGATTAGTTGTAAAGAATTGTGTACATGTCGATAAAATGAGATGTGCGCCTTGAAAACTTGACGGTGTAATCTATATTTCCTAAGCATAACTCGAATAGCCTACGACAGAGGGATTGTTAAGCATATGTGATGACCTTGACTTGTATAGTTCAGAAAGGTCATTCGTGTTCTTCGTGAATTTGAGGTGGCAGAATTGCGTACATATAAGTTAGGCTCTTATGAAGAACGTGTCTGGACTTAGAGAGTCCCACAATATGAAGTGTATTCGTTGAACACTTGGATAGCCGATAGTTTGATAATAAATATTATTTGATATTATTATATAACATTAATTATTTACTTTGACCAAATTGGATTAATCCAAAATTAAACAAGGGCTTTGTTCTAATTTCATAAATATCTCTACCATTGAATGATACTTTGATAATTATAAAATATGTAATAATATGTATTGTTGGAATTGGTGCTTGGAGCGCCAATCCAAATGATGTATTGTACATTTTATTATTTATTAATAAAATAACTACATTTTCATTTCATACCTTATTAATGGTATTGTCATTATGCATATTAGATTGATATATAAATATGTTAAGAATGACATCGACCTAGAATAATCAGGTAGTAATACTGGACACTAGGTGGTCCGACATTGGGATAAGTATTACTATTGTAAACTATTCTTAAAGTAAATATTCATAGTCGTTGGTTTTGAAATACGGTCCAATTCCTATAACCTAGAAGACTAGCATATGTCGTATATTGGAATTGAAGTTTCAATGGTTTAATCCAATGTACCATGAGCTTTGGAAGCTCATATAGACATGCTTGAATAATGAATTACTCACAAGTGATTCCTAATAGTTGGAAGTACACACCACCGTCAATAGGAATCTCCTCGAGTCGAGTAGCATATGTAATCATTTGACTATAGGATAACATTGATTTTGTGTGAGATCCTCCACACTTTGATGTCATGTATGTCAAAAACCTTTCATGGTCTGGCCTCTAGTTGTTGGATGTGGACCGATGCACTCGTTAATCAAGTGTGAATCAAGATGGGATTTGTCAGCCCATTTTTATAACATAAGGGGTTTATGTATCCATGTAAGTAAATCATGATTCTAAAACTTTGGCCAAAGTCGATCATGTAGGGTGGATTGCATCAGTTGTAAAGAATCATGGACATGTCGATATGGGATGTGCGCCTCGGAAACTTGACGGTGTATTCTATGTTTCCTAAGCACAACTCGAATAGCCTAAGACATAAGGATTTTTAAACATATGTGATGTCCTCAACTTGTATAGTTCAGAAATATTGTTCATGTTCTTCATGAATTCGAAGGTGGTAGAATTGCGTAGATATTAGCTAGGCTTATATGATGAACATGTCTAAATTTAAAGAGTCCCAATATGAAGAGTAATTATTTAGCACTTGGGTTGCCAATTAATTTTGATAAAAGATAATATTCGATATTATAATTATCAACCAAGATAATCAAGTTTTATTGGATAACGTTGATTATTTAGTTTGAACTAATTGGATTAATTCAAAATTACACAAGGGCTTAATTGTAAATTCATAAATATATCTACCCCTTGAGGATATTTTGGTAATTTCAAAAATTTAATAATAGGTGTATTTGTCTTTATTTAATTGGATTAAATCAAAGTGGTAGACATTGAACTAATCCATCAAGTAAATTTTGTCTTGATTTAATTTGACTAAATCAAAGTGGTAGACAATGAGATTAGTCACACCTAACTATGAATATTTGGATGAATTTAATTAAGCATACCTAATATTTGATTAAGACTTATATTGATTTAAAATCTCATAAGTTTTTCTATTAATAGCAAGCTTGAGCAATATTTTAATCAAGCTTGTGAAAATTAAGTACAAGTAATTCTTTGAGAAATTAGCCTAAGTTAGACAAGTAATTCCATATACACTCGATGCAAGCCAACTATGAAGAACTTCATAACATGTTACGCACGACGAAATATGATTAGAGGAAAGGCAACCTCAATTTGTACCTCTATGGTGGAGCTGGCTCTTCAAAGACTTATGGAAATTCAAAGAAAATCAAAATGGGAAGAAGAAGATTTCAAAGAAGAACTCCAAGAAGCGAAAAGGTACAAAAACCGCTAGTAGCTCGTGATAAATGTCTACATTACAAGAAGTCTAGACATTAGAAGAAGGACTATCTATAACTGAAAGGAAAAGCAGGACTCTCAGATACGCTTTGTATTTTTCCTATTATTGACATCTCATTAGCCTTAGATGCAAATAATGGATGGGTGTTAAATAATGGCATTCCTACTCATATTTGCAACTCCATGTAGGTCATAAGGGTTAGAAGAAGGTTGAATAAAGGGGAGATCCAGCTTAGAGTTTGCAATGGTGAGACATTGGACGTTAAAGCCATTGGAACAGTTATTCTAGATCTCTCCAATGGATGTAAATTAGATTTACAATACTGTTATTATTTACACTCACTTATCAGACAAATAATATCACTGTCAATATTAGATAAAGAGAGATATAAAATAAACATTAAGGATGAAACTTTATTTTTATATGATAATGATAATTTATTGAATTGTGAATATTTTTTATCAAATGGTCACTATGTAATGGAAACATATAGAGATGTTTTTAATGTAGAGGAAAATACAAGTAGGAAATCTGAATTAAATACTACTGAATTATGGCATATGAGATTGGGACACATAGGTGTTAGACATCTATCTAAATTGGTAAAGGATAGTTTAATTGAAAATCTTACCTTAGATCCTTATTCGATTTGTGAGTCATGTATCCAAGGAAAGAAGACAAAGGCCCCATTTCTTGGTTTTGGAGATTTATTAGAGCTGTTACATAGTGATGTGTGTGGTCCATTAAATCATGTCATTTTTGATGGTTCAACATACTTCATGAATTTCATGGATGACAAGTCTAGATATTGATATGTCTATTTGATGAGACATAAGTCAGAAACATTTGACAAGTTCAAAATATTCTGAAACGAAGTAGAAAATTAAACCTATAAATTCATCAAGTGCCTTAGATCAGATCGAGGCGGTGAATACATGAGTAAAGAATTCAGAAATTATTTAAGGGAGAATGGAATTCTTACCCAATATAGCCCACCATGAATACCTCAACACAATAGTGTGTCTGAGCATAGAAATCATACTTTATTGGATATCGCGCGATCTATGATGAGCTATACAGATCTTCCTTATTACCTTTGGGGTTACGCTTTACTTACTACTTCCTACATATTTAATAGGGTTCCATCGAAAGCTGTTTCTACGACCATATATCAGATATGGTTCGGTAGAAATCCAAGTCTTAGGTATTTAAAGATTTGGGGTTGTCATGCATACATTAGAATTACGCAGCGGCATAAATTAGCACCCAAGGGATATCAATTCTATCATTCGGAGAAACGAAATGTATTTGTTGTTCGTTTTTCCACTCCCATTGAAAAGAAATTTTTGAAAGAAAGTGGGAATTGTAGAAAGATTGAACCCTGATGAGTTTGATCCCAACAATAAATAACCTAAGATAGAACCAAAGATCCAATTAGGTGAAAGATCTACAACATAAGTTCTACGTAAGTCGAATAGAATATCAAGGCCTCTTAAGAGAATATTTTTAACATCTGATGTTAGCCTTAATGTTCACCTCTTGAAGGAAACAGATCCGACTACGTATAAACATGTGATATTTGATATCGATTCGGAAAAATGGTAGGAAGCCATGAAATCCGAGATGGATTCTATACATGACAGTCAAGTCTGGGACTTAGTTGAACTTCCTGAAGGAGTTAAATCTATTGGTTGTAAATGGATTACAAAAGGAAGCAAGGGCCCGATGGAAAATGTGGAAAACTTTAAGGCCCGACTGGTAGTGAAAGGTTACACTCAATGTCCTGGGATCGACTATTAGGTAACCTTATCACCAGTAACCATGCTAAAATCCATTAGGATTCTTTTAGCCATTGCTGCATATCACGACTATAAGATATGGCAGATGGATGTGAAAACCACTTTCCTAAATGGATTGCTTGAGGAGGATATCTATATGGAACAACCAGAGGGTTTCATATCCAGTGGGACTTCAAACTTGGTTTGTAAGCTCCAAAAGTCTATTTATTGATTTAAACAAGCATCCCGAAGTTGGAATAATCATTTTGATGAGAAAATTAGATTATCTGGATTCATCAAGAACGAGGAAGAATCGTGTATTTATAAGAAAGTGAGTGAAATCATGATAGTTTGGTGAAATCGGGGCTCAGTTTGTTTTATTTTAATCCAGAACTTTTGGGGAACCTTTTAGAGAGTTTTAGGACTATCTTGGGGTTTTTTTCTTTGAAAAGAAGGACCTGAAATACTACAACAACTCAAGCACATAAGAGGTTATTTGGGCAATGAGCTGAGCGCTATATCGGGTCCAAAACAATCCAATATTTCACTGTTGTTCGGGGGCTGTTCCTGGGACTGAAATTTTGTTCAAAACCGAAGTAAAATTCCAGTCTTGGTGTTGGTAACATTTGGCTATTCAAAGAGAAGGGTATACAAGTTTTTCTAATGCGATCCCGGATGCCTAACGTATTTCTGCTGCGCTAGGAAAGTGGTTCCTACAATTGGCATCGAGAGCAAAAGTTGAAACATGTTCTTAACCCTTCTCTTTTGATTTAAAGTTACTGTTTTTATATATTATATGCGTTATAAATATTAATATGCATTTTTAGTTGAGTAGGCACAAAAGAATATTCATGAGATGAATGGTTTTTATTTATTCTTGTGATGAATGGATTTTTCATTGGTCGTAAATTTTTCCGTCTCTTATTTTTATGTTGTTTTTGGTTTTGGGATGTAAGGCCATAAGGCAATTGTTTACAAATGTTGTAATTTAATTTTCCTATGTAAAAAATTCATTTGTTGTAATTTCGAGCGTCGAAGTCGCAAAATGAGCCAACACCACCTTGGAGAGAGATTTGAAGACTAAGGGATGCCTAGGAATTTTATGTACTAATTAGATTTGTATATAAAAAATAAGAGTCCAATCAATGCAATTTTTTTTATGTTGTATGTATGTTTTATTCGAAATATTTGAATAACATGTCATATAGCTTAGGGTGTCTACTCTTACATTTTCACATGCCATAACATGTTTTGGTTGCATAATCATTCTAGACATGAAATGTGATTTTATGTGATTTAAATTGTTTACATTAGAATATGTTATGCATGGAAAATGATTAATTTGATTAATTTGTTTTATAGTTTAAAATTGGAAATTATAATATAATGAGTTTATAATTGCATCATAAATTCCATTGGTATATAGGATGGAAACTCGGATATAAATTCCATAATCGATTCCGAATGGACGGTAATGTGGTCTGCACTGGGGATACAATTCCACGTACCATTGGATTTTATAACGCACTTAGATTAATTAAATAGTTTAATTAAAATCTTGACCACTTTAGAATCTAAAAATTTTAAACTATTTAGTATTCTAATATTTTAAGAGTTAAAATATAATATGTGACAAAAACTAGATCAATTAAATTATTTTAATTGAGTAAATTAATTAGTAGAGACTAATGGATATTAGTGAGTTAAATTTTAAGAGTTAAAATTGGTTAGGTCACTAATAATGCAGTAGTGTAAATAAGAGTTATGATTTAGCTGCCATAAATTTATTCACACTAGTAAAATAAAATATTAGATATTTTAGAATAGAAACCTTAATTTTAAAATAGTGAGTCGGAGAGGGATATACGACAATATATCTTACAATCTCTGTCGTTAGTCCGAAAACGTAAGATTCAAAAGGTGCATTGAGATGGCTTTATTTTCGTCCCCTTATGGATGGTGTCCATTTTGGATCAATATCAAGTTTGGATTCCGAGAGGATAGGGACTCTAGATGTATCTGGTGAACTAACCTACCCTATGGCGGCACTTCACTAGTTAAATCCAAGGGTTCTGAAACAATGGGTCACACTCACAAAGAAATGATTAAATATTAATCAAAATTTCCTTGATCAAAACAAATGGTGGTTTGTTAATATATGAATAAGAGTTATTCCCGTATATATTAATCAATTGAGATTGTCTCGATCTATCATGCAAATGATTGACCTACCCTACGGCGGTACTTATTTGTGGGATGATAGATTTTTGTGGCATAATAATTCTCTTAGGTTTATAATACGTTATTCATGGTTCATGCATCGTGTTTATTTTATGCCAAAATTAATTGATAATATTAATATGTGATGAATGAATATTAAATGCATGTTTATTTTATTTTTCAGCCATAGTTTCTCCAATTATTTCCATTTTATCTAATGATAAATTAACGGGAGAATATTATGTTAAATGTAAAAATAACATGAACGCTATCCTGATCTGTGAAGACCTAAAGTTTGTCCTGACGGAGGAGTGTCCTCTCGAGCCGGCCAAAAATGCTGGCCAAGCTGTGCACAACGCCTATAAAAAATGGGTCGTAACTAATGAGAAGGCCCACTACTACTTGCGAGTAGGGATGTATGAGGTTCTTACTGCAATGCATGAGCATATGATTACAACATCTCAGATGATGGAGTCATTGCAGGGCATGTTTGGGCAGCATTCAGAGTGTCAACATCATGAGGCCACGGTCTCAGCGATGAGTGCTATGATGAAGGATGAGACATCAGTCTGAGAGAACGTCTTGAGGATGATGAACTACCTCAATACAATCGAAACCCATGGGGCTCGTATTGACGAGCGGAGGCAGGTGACCATGATTATGGAAACTCTTCCGATGAGTTTCCTGCAGTTTAAAAGCAACAATGTTATGAACAAGTTGACTTTTACTTTTGCACAGCTTCTTAATGAGCTCACTCACTATGAGTCTATGCTTGTGGATCCTCGTAAGCCCAGTGCTGAGGTAAATATTACAGATTCTTCTAAATCTGTAAAGTAGAAGAAGAATAACATTGGGAGGGCTAAGGCTAAGCCAATCAAGAAGAACAACAAGAAAGGCTCCAAGGATGCCAAGCTCAAGGGAAACTGTTTCCACTGCAACAAGGACGGGCATTCGAAAATGAACTGTCTTAAATACCTTACTGAGCTGAAAGAGAAGAAGTTTATAGGTAAATACGATTTACTTGTTATCGAATCTCTATTAGTGGAGGATGATAAATCACCATGAATTGTTGATTCTGGAGCCACTAACTATATTTGTTCTTCTTTGCAGCTACTTGACTCATGGAGGGACCTTGCTGAAGGTGACTACACTATGAGGGTCGGAACAGGGGATGCCGTTTCAGTAAGAGCAGTGGGAGTTTCCAGTTTAAATTTTATGAATAATAGTTATTTAAATTTAAACAATGTGTTATTCCTTCATGGTTATGCATGAATTTGATTTATGATTCCAAACTTTTGGATGATGGTTTTTCAGTTTCTTTTAATAGTATTTTGGTTATTACTAGTAGAAATGTATTAACCATAAGCACAGGAAACTCAGAAAATAACTTGTATGTGTTAAGACCATTAACACATAGATCACTACTCAACACTGAAATGTTTAAGGTTGGGAAACCTAGAATAAAATGGTAAAATATTTCTCATGATGACACATATCTGTTGCATCTTAGACTTGGTCATATTATCCTTGACTGGGTAGAAAGGTTGATAATGAACAGAGCCTTAAACCAGTTAAAGTTTGAAATTTTACCAGTATGCGAATCCCGTTTAGAAGGAAATATGACCAATAGACCTTTTACTAGAAAACGTATAAGAGCCAGTCAACAACTTGAGCTAATGCATTCGGACATTTGTGGACCGATGAATGTAAGAGCCCGAGGTGGTTATGAATACTTCGTCACATTTATTGATGATTATTAAAGATATGTGTATGTTTATCTAATGCAGCACAAGTCAGATACTTTTGAAAAGTTCAAAGAGTATCATGTTGAGGTTGAGAACCCGTTAGGTAAGACGATCAAAACTCTACGATTGAAACATTGAGGAGAATACCTTGACAGAGATTTCGAGGAATTCTTACTTGATCATGGGATAGTATCCCAGTTCACAGCACCAGAAACACCAAAGAAAAATGGTGTTGCAAAGAAGAGAAATCGGACCCTACTAGACATGATAAGATATATGTTTAATTATAGCTCACTACCTAGTTCGTTCTGGGGGAATACGTCGTAAACAACAATGTATATCCTTAATGTAGTTCCATGTAAGTATGTCCCCAAGACTCCCTTAGAGTTGTGGAGTGGCCGTAAAATTAGTTTGCGACATTTCCCTTAGAGTTTTGAATTCTTTTATAGTCCGGAAGATAATAAAATGTTTGTATCGACAAATGCCATGTTTCTAGAGGAGGACTATATGAGAGAGTTTGAACCCTGTAGTAAGGTGTTACTTGAGGAGTTACTTACGGATTCGACTAGTGCGCCATCATCAATAACAATTGACAAACACATAGCACCTTCGACATCTGAGCGTCATATAGAAGTTTGTCAGACTGATCTGCCACCTAGACGTAGTGGGAGGGTTGTGCGAGAACCTGATCGCTATATAAGAGTCAGAGAGGTATAATTCATCGCTTCCAACGATGGTGTAGATGATCCATTGGCCTATCATAGTGCAATGGATGATTCTGACAAAGAGGAATGGCTCAAAGCTATGAACCTCGAGATGGAGTCTATGTACTCCAACTCATTCTGGGAACGAATGGACCAACCTGATGGGGTAAAACCTATAGGTTTCAAGTGGATCTACAAGTGAAAGAGGGGAGCAGATCGAAAGGTACATACCTTTAAGGCTAGGCTAGGACAAAGATTATACCAAAAAAAGAGGGAGTTAACTATGAGGAAACTTTCTTGCCAGTAGCCATGCTTAAATCCATATACACCATTTTATCAATTACCGTTGATCCACAGTAAACACATTTTACTCAAGCACATGTATTGCACAAGTAGTATAAAAATATCAATCCCACGAGTACTCATTTCTTACATTTATTAATTATTGTTGCTACTTATTTACAGGTATCTAATTGGGGTTGGAAGGGATTATTTATTGGTTGAAGTTGGATTTAAGTAAAATAAATAAATACAAATACAAATAAAATATAAAGGAAATAAAGAAAGATAAAACATCTAGGGTTGTGAATCCGCCCAATATTACACCAATGATGAATTGATTCTCCTATACATGTGTAATATTTTAGTTTGTAAGCCTGGAACATGAAGATATGTAAAAGCCTATTTCGATGGTAAAATGCAAACATACAAAGTAACTCAATTAACTATATTCTATGTTAACTAAGAAACCCTGAATTCATTAAGGTCAAGTTCCAATTATGCCTACACACGCCCGATAAGTATATGTCTATCTTGTAAGGAAATCCCCAAGGTGAGATCGTGTGCTATTGAATCTATGGCTTAAACATAAAATCTCTTTGTCAAGTTCATTCTACGTTTACCATATCAATCTTATTGGTGATCAGACAACGAGAAGCATTAAGATCAAGATTCAATAAACAAGCCAATGTATCACACATTATATAAGAAAATCAATTATGGAACTCGTCAATATTATGCTTCATCACTTCCCTAGATTAAAGATAAAATGCTAGGGTTAGAGGATCCACTTTTAATATTTCAAACCTAGAAATCTCATTTCTTATAAAATATAAATTGGCATGATTACCCAGTTATGCTTTCTCAGGATTTAATAATGTCAAAACATATAAAACTAGCCATATAGGCGATAATCTAAGTTGTTATATAAACCAGCCATATAGGCGGTAACATAGTTTTGCCATTAATTAATCCAGATTATTATATCATAATTCATATATTTTAATATAAGTGAGATTAACCTATATTATTATATTAAAAGTTTCACCATTTCCCCCAGCTAAAATAAATTAGCTAAACATGCAAGAAAATAAAAACACACAAACTATTATTACTAAAAATAAAAATACATAATTTAAATAAAGAAATTAAATACAAACAAGGTACAACCCTCAATTTTCTTATTAGAAACCTAAGGAAAATATGAATTTTCAAATGAAATCAATGGCTATTTATAGGAAAAAAATATGGTTTCGGCGTCGCGACGCGCAGTAGGAGGTCTTTGTCCCGTTGCGACATGATGCATATTAGATGACGTTACGTTGGCAATTTTGCTTCGGTGCTTGATAGCGACAGCGTCGTGACACGTAGGATGTTGCGCGTCGCGATGTGAGTAGTAAAATTCCATTTTTGCCCTTTTTGTTCTATTTTTCGTCATTTTAGGCACAAGTTGATTCCATTGAGTCCCAATATTTTATTTATCTACAAAATAAATAAAAACACATCAAAATATTCATAAAACTCGAGAAAATCACAAAATATAATTAAATGGGTGATAAATATTGATATTTTTCCGCTCATCACACCCACAAACCTAATATTTTGCTAGTCCTCGAGCACAACGAATAAAATAAAATGAAATAAACAACTAAAACCTAAGCCATTTTCGTAGGGATCACATTTGCATTTAGCGTATGCAACAAGCCTTTAACCCTATAGATGTCCCTAGTGGACAAGTTTTAGTCTCGTGAAGGTTTACAACGATGATACCCACAAAGGTCAATTACATGCAAATGCAATCACACAATGTAAAACAAATAAAAAAAGAAAAAAATGAAATTAAATAAATAAATATAATAGTTATACATACAATGTCCTCAGAGAATGTCTAGCAACAAAGTTAAAGGAACCTTCAAAATGCATACTACAACTAAAATCCATTCCTTTGAATAAAGTATCTAAATCAGACTCTAAGTGTGTATGTGAACAGATCTGTAAACAACTTTGATTCTAAGTAACTAACTAGGTGAGTTTGTGTCAATTCTCAATAGTTGATGGGTCAAATTAACCTGACTATCTAGAAAATTTATCATGTCTGCTTCTATATGCATATAGTGTGGTATGAGAGACAATATTTTGATTTTTTTTTTATATTAAAGCTCTACCAATTTACGCAAACAATCATTGCTTACTGAGACAAGATGTCCGGTTACTGAGTAAAAGCTTTATTATTTATCTAAGTAACTCAAGTCGTACCGTTTGACGCGAACAATCACTACTTGCTAGGCAAGATGTCTGGTTACTAAGTAAAAACTTGGTCAGTTTTTTTATTTTTTTATTTTTTATATCATCATCATACCGCACATCATAAATAAATACAGATAGAAATATATATATTCAGGCAAACAGTCATTCATCATCCACTGATTATTTCAACCAGTCACTTTGTCAATTCCTTATTATCTTACTGCTACAAAACTATTTTCTAGTTCATATGAGTCTGACCTAGATATTATGCTCAAAGTATAGGATAAAAGTGAAATTAGCATTTATCTAAAACTTTTTAGTAAGACGGATAACCTCATCATTAGACATATTTATTATTATTAATTTTTTTCACATAAAATATGAAAGAATGAAAACATGCATCAAACAAAATAAAATTGCAGGACATAAACATAATAAAGCAAGCATAATCACCCCCAAACCTAAACCTAGCGTTGTCCCCAATTCGATACAAAATGAAATAAAGATAAGGGAACAACACTACCATGCGAATCGCTCTATGAACATATCCACTAGGATGCGTCTCCAGAGTAGACTCCTTACTCATGCCATCTCTAATAATTTGATTTTATCTTTGTGATTTGTCAAATAATATTCCTTGATGACTCCCGTTTTCACTGATAGATTAACTTGCTCTACCTTAAATGCCCCGTTTGTGCTTTTTTCCTACAAAAATAACACACATAATTTTTAAACACACGTAATATTTACATGATATTAAAATTTTGAAAATAAAAATAAATTAGGGTAAGTATTTTGCGTGGGTTGCCTCCCCGCCAGCGCTAAATTTTACATCTCCAGCTAGATATATTTGGAAGCTTTCCTTCAAGGAGGCTTCAATTTTATTTGGACTTCCTAGATAAGATAGTCCCATGAGCGTTGCTCTTCCAGCGCCTCTTCCAAACATGAGGTGGCAAATAAATTCTTCTTCCAATCAGTGTTTGCGCCACCCTTTTGAACTTTGTAACTCTCTGGAGCTTTGAACTGAAAATTAGGTGATCATGAGGTCTTATATAATGCTTGACTTTGAATGGTTGTGCCATTCTATCAAGCTTCTGGGCAGTTTCCTGATTGTGCACTCCCCAATATTGTGATATTTCCTCTGGTGTCACGAGATTTTCCACACTTGCTCTTGCTTATATCCTTTATATTATTTCACCATTTTTTCACAGATGTACTTTAGAATTTCTGTATTTAGCTCTTCATCTGACATCTGCACAATATATCCCACAGATACACTCGGCGATCAAAGAATTATCCATATCTAATTAAGCTGTGTGTTCGGGTTCTGATACCTCTAACTCTTGGTACTGCTCAACCTTTTTCCATATTAAGATGTCATTGTGAAACTCTTGGTACTCAAAGGCTTCTTCAGTGCCATTTAAAAATGCTTATTGCGGTATGTAGCTCTGGCTATCAGTTAATTATCTTATTTGATCTGTCAATCTTCGTAATGTTGCTGGTTGACTCTGAAAGATTGCATCCAATTTAGCTTCTCGTTTCTTGAGCATGTCAGCCAACCAATTTTCTCATGTCTCGAGCATGTCAATCAAATGTTCTTCCTCTGATGGTTTTTGGTTCTTGAGGAAGATCATAGGTTGATGATGGATAAGATGGATAATGTTGTTCAGTGAAATATGTTGATTCTATATATGGGGGTCTCTGATAATTCTACCACCCCGAATTATAGTTGAATATGTAATGATCGCTAGGGTGGTTACCATCACATATCTCACATCTCATAATCATGACGATTTGATCTATGACATCCATTGATAGTTGTTGGGATGGACAATAGGCCTTAGAAAATCGGACTACGTCTCCCTAATATGAGGTGTATCTTCACCTCTTAAAGCTCTTAATGCTTTCATCGCCCAATAGTGATCCATTTTCAACCACTTGAAACAAAAGAAACAAATAAAAATTAAAGATAAAATTAAAAAAATTAGATACAAGTAAAGTATATAGCCTCAAAATTAATAATGCAAGAAAAAGAAGTCCCCGACAATAGTGCCAAAAACTTGATCTGCGGTAAACACCCTTTACGTAAGTGCACGTATCGCACAAGTAGTATAAAAATATCGATCTCACGAGGACTTATTTCTTACGTTTATTAATTATTAATGCTACTTATTTACAGGTATCTAATTGGGGTTGGAATGGATTATTTATTGGTTGAAGTTGGATTTAACTAAAATAAATAAAAATATAAAGGAAATACAAAGGAAATAAAGAAAGATAAAACATCTAGGGTTGTGAATCCGCCCAATATTACACCAATGATGAATTGATTCTCATGTACATGTGTAATATTTTAGTTTGTTAGCCTCGAACACGAAGATATGTAAAAGCCTATTTCGATGGTCAAACATCCAAAGTAACTAATTAACTATATTCCTATGTTAACTAAGAAACTCTGAATTCATTAAGGTCAAGTTCCAATTATTGTTGGACAATTATGACCCATACCGTCACTATTTGTAAAAGACATTGTGGTTTTTATACAAATTAACTATGTGACAAAGGAAATTGTTATTTTATCATTTTATAATTAGATTACTTGAATATATAAATGATAAAACTCCTTATGATTACTTCCAGATTAATAAGATATGAGACGATATCAATCCACTAAGGTTTAATCATTAAATATCCCTAGTCGTAGTATTATCGAGACTGGACATCGATAATGCAGAATAGACTAGTATTGCACTTGTGCGTGTTATGGAAGCGTAACAACATAGTTCTCATATATTCAAGTATTGGATACTTATGCAAGTGTGATAGGAGGTTATGTTTACCAATGGTACAAGAATAGCTTCGCTCTGGATAGACCCCTCGGAATCCCATTGGTAGTATGACTATGTGTCTATAGGAATCCGATTTAGGGTAGGTGTATTTGGTCTTAACTTGAGTCTTGCGACAATCAATACGCTTTGGTTTTGGTCATCCGTGACTTTAACAGGTTATGTGTACGCCTCTTCTGGGTATATTGAGAATCGTAGTATATTGGTGTGATGTCAAGACGGAAGTATCACTTCAGTCATATAGAGATGATGATCATGCAGGGATACATAACTAGTTTTCTATTATGTTGCAACTATCAGGATAATATGACAAGGTCATGATTATCCGATTATAGAGACTAGTTGTTTGTTATCCGATATATGCTTCGTACAGGGCAGACACTATTCCAGCTTCAGGCCTTGTATGTGACATCAGATACTAGATCGCAATACGCAATACTACGTATATTACGCCTGACAAAGATTATATATATTCCTTAAAGAATATTTCTGGAGAATTGGGTAGACACGGTGCTTTGCTAGAAGCCAACCATGTCTTGTAAATCGGTAAGAATGTGGTACAGGGTACGCACGTGTTCGGATAGTCCGACCACCAGAATTACTGGCAACATATCTATGGATCTCATGGGTCACTTCCCGCAGATTCACCGATGATGTATGTCTCGAACAGAATTAATCTGGGATTAATTATTAGATAGAGAAAATTAATCTATGATTAATTACGGCGAGAGAATTGATCTGGAATAAAATTCAATTAATGGAGAGAGAACGATTAATTCAGAATTAATCGATATAATAATATATTCAATATTAAATGAAATTAGATTTCATAACGGAATTAAAATTGGATTTTAATTTGGGCGAACGAATTAATTTAGAATGAATTCGCAAGTGACTTTCGTAATAATTTTGCGAGGCATTATTATTTAATTAAATTTGATTTAATTATGTCGCAGCGAAAAATTCGTTAATTCAGAATTAACGAACCCGAGCCCGGAATGTGTTTGCGGGCCCACTCAGATTTTGAATTAAAGTAGGGCCCACACAAGTCACATAATTAATCCTCTCTTCTCTTCTCTCAACCGAAACTCTCTTTTTCTTTTACACTCCTATTGCCGAGAGTTACAAGAAGAACAAATGGAGATTTTGTTCCAAAAATCTCCATTACTAGCACATTAAAGAGTCATCCAAGGTGATAGGGAAACATTCCAAAGAGTTTGGAATTCATTCATCAAGCTTGGAGCTCAACATACAATTAAAGGAGAGCTTGGAGCAACTTCAAATGAGGCAAATTTTTGTTGTCTACACACCCTACCTAGCAGATCAATGTAAGTTATTCCGCAAACTTCGTTGAGTATTAACATATCTTTTATGCTTAATGATCTTGGATTTGTTCTTAGAGAACCCAACAATGGTATCGGAACCTATTTAAGCATGAAATGAACTTAGGGTTATATACTTAATTTTGGGGATTTTGTGATTTGAGCATGATATCTTCAAATTGATGGTTTGGATAAGCTTGTATGATGTTAAATTAGATTTAAGCATCTTAAAATTTGAGAAAATAAATTTAATTAATTTTCCCTAATTTTTCTTGCCATGGCCGAATGTAATGAACCCTAGGCTCATGGTGATTTTGAGTTTTTAAGACCATTGGATGTGTTTAAAAAGTATGAGATATATTGATTTGTGACTTAATTGGATTGAAATCAAAATTGGTTAATTTTATGCATGAAAACCGTGAGTTGAGGAGCATGTTAATGACTTGATTTTATTTCAATAATGTTGGACATGTATTGAAAATGATAAAGCATGATTAATTATGTAAATTGGTATTTTGGAAATGTTAATTTGAATAATTAATTATGACTATACACTTTAATTAAATAAATTGTGATATTTGGAATATTAGAATTTAATTAATTAGGCTTAATTTGGAATTGGGATAAAATTATTATATTTGGGCCTAATGGGCTTGGTTGGGCCAAGTTGGTTTTGGACAATTGGATTGGATTCAAATTGGGTCTAAAACCATTCCATTAAGTCCAAATATAATTAATGGGCCTTTTAAATTTAATTGTGCATAATGAGCCAAAATTAATTTTATGGCAAATAGGGTGATTCCTTTATCGGGCCTTGGTATTTGGGTTTGACCCATATTGGCAAAGCCCATGCCTTAAGAAATTAATTGAAAGCCCATTGGACTTTAATTAAATTAACATTAGATGTTAATTGGGCTTTGAGACCCATTAAGATTAGATTTAGAATCTAAGTCGTAAAGGCACATTAAAAGTGTAATTATTTTATTTGGAATTAAATAAGAATTAGTATTGATTACAAATTAAATCGGATTTAAAATTGTAGTTCGATATAATTCGAGAATACGCACTTTCAGTACTTATTCTCAAATGAGTTGGACTCGCGCAAATCAAATCGTTGTTTGAACATTGGATGATCACTTAATTCAAAGATTAATTAATTGGATTAAATTGATTTAATAACATGCTTTATGCTTTGTGTGAATACATGGATGTATTGTATGAATAATGTATATCACATGGATATTAGATGGATGAGGGCAATTTTGGAAATCGTTGTAATAAATTTAGAATTTATTAAATTGGACTTGCGTGTCCAGCCTTTATCTCTTCACTCTTTGTAATTCCCTTCTCACCAATTCCCCTCAATGTAATGAGGTTTCTTTATTGTATTATATAATTGGGTAGAAGTTAGAATAATGTTGTTCTAGGAACAATTTGTGTGATATCCATCCGCATTTCATTATTATTTTATTATCGCGCCTTATTATGCTTTTAGAATACATGCTTAAGGGTATATGAAGAGACCTAATCAAAGATAATTAATTTGTTGCCAATTACGCGAAAAACCCTCAACAAAATATTAAACGATTTCCTTCCATTGAATCGTTCTTTCTCAAGATCCAAGATTGGCATCGGTTTGTTGGCCAAAGTCAAGATCAATGTTCATCGCGGATGTGTTTGAACCATGAAAGCTTTGTTCCATATCGCATGTCTTGGGAAAGTTGTGATTTGTTGGCCAAAGTCAAGGTCACTTCTTGTTCATCGACATGGATTATGAAGTTTTCCAAGGTCAATGGGTCCCGCTTAACTGGAATCATTAAGCTTGTTGAGCCAAAGCCAAGGCTTAGTTGAATCAGAGGAAAAGGTTAGGAAAATATATTGGATATAATGGCATATATATTGTATATATGTTTCAGACTTTGAGGTCCACCTACCGGATCTAGGAATTGTATGAGATCCAATTGATCTTAGAGATATACCTAGTTAAATATCATACAGCTTGTTGTTCAAAGTCAAGGTTGTGTGTTATTTAACGGGATCCTAGCCCACTAGGAAACTAGGTTTCCCGAGTACTCAACAAAGGGTTAGAGGCTCACCGAAAAGTAGTGGGAGGCCAGTATTGAATTTGCAATTTCGTTCAAATACTTGCCAATATGCGCTTTTTAATTATTTCGTCATTTTAAATATTTATTAGTTGGACTAATATTCTATTATTTTCTTGTAACAGTTGGATTATACCCAAAAATCGTTAATTGAATAGTTAAACTATTGCAATTAAGATGACTGGAAAGATCGGGGTTAGAGATATTATCATGGGCGAAAATGTCTTTAATGGTGCGAACTTTCCTAACTGGGATATGGACCTCAGGATTGTCCTGGGGGCTGAGAGAATGCTCTATACGATAGAGAGACCTCTCGGGCCTAAGCTCGGAAATGAGCAGCCGTTTGAGCTTGAGCTTTGGAACACTCATAGCGATGACAACTCAACTGCTCAATCAATCATGCTCGCTGCAATGACCCCTCAATTTCGTCGCCAGAACAAGGGATTGGATCCCTATACTATGATGGCAAAATTGAAGGACCTTCATCGATCTAACCTTAGATCGCAAATGTATGAATTGCAGAAGAAGTTTTTTCGCTCTCGAATGTTAGAGGGTACATCTGTTGAGCACCATGTGTCACAAATGATTACTGACATCGAACAGCTGGGTCAGTTAGGCATAACCTTTGAGGTTGAGACTTCTATAGATTTGATCTTACAGTCTCTTCCTAACAACTGGAGCGGGTTCATCATGAACTATAATATGATGAACCAAGACCATAATCTTGGAGAGCTGATAGCAATGCTGTGTGAAGTAGAAAAAGAGCTTTTGAAAGGCAAAAAGCATGAGGCGCACTTCGCTTCAACATCTCAGTCTCCAAAGGCTTGGCCGAAGGCTACTAGAGATGTAAAGAAGAAGAAGAAGAAGAAGGGCAAGACCAAATCGTCAAAGTCTTTTGGGAAGGCAAAGGACAAATCCCAAGATGTATGACTGTAGTGTGGCAAACGGGGTCAATGGAAGCGTGACTGCCGTGAGTCCAATGCGCATATGAAGGAAATCAAAGCGGGCAAGGCACCAGCTTCATATATGATTGTTATAGAAATAAACATATCTACTTCTAGTATTAAAAATTGGATTTTTGATTCTAGTTGTGGTACTCATATATCCAATGATGTGCAGGATCTGCAGATTAGCAGGAGACTGGCCTCATGAGAGATTGACCTCCGAGATGGAAATGGGACTAGAGTCGCCGTTTTGGCTGTTGGGACTTATATTTTGGAATTGCCCTCAAGGCATGTACTAAACTTATCAGACTGTTATTATGTTCCTAGTTTGACTAGGAATATTATATCTGTATCTTTATTAGCCCAATGTGGGTATACTTTTGTTTTTAGAAACACTGGGTGTTTTATGTATAAAAATGATATGGAGATATGCAGTGCTGATGTGAATAATGTTCTTTATATTTTGAATATAAATCAATCTCAAACATATAATATAACAAACAAAAGGCTTAAACTAAGTAACAAAGATGAAACTTATATGTGGCATTGTCATCTGGGACACATTAACAAGACTCGCATATCCACACTTTCGAAGAGTGGGTACTTGGACGGATTTGATCCAAATTCATATGACGTCTGCGAATCTTGTTTATTAGGCAAAATGCCTAAAACCCCATTTAGTAGTAAATGTGCACGTGCCACTGAACTATTAGCCCTCGTTCATAGTGACGTATGTGGGCCCATGTCTAGCCAGGCTAGAGGTGGATATGAATACTTCGTAACCTTTATGGATGATGCATCGCCCTATAGTTATGTGTATCTTATGAGACACAAGTCGGAACCCTTTGAGAAATTCAAAGAGTTTCGACACGAAGTAGAAAAAAAGACCGGCAAAAGTATTAAAACATTACGGTCGGACCGTGGTGGAGAATACTTGAGTAATGAGTTTATTGATTACTTGAAAGAATATGGTATTTTTTCAGAGTGGACTCCTCCCGGAACACCTCAATTAAACGGTGTGTCCGAATGGAGAAACCGAACTTTGTTAGACATGGTAAGGTCTATGATGAGTCGTACTGAGCTACCTATTTCCTTTTGGGGATATGCATTGAACAGTGCAATACTTATTTTGAACAAGGTTCCATCAAAGTCTGTTCAACAGACTCAGTATGAGATATGGACAGGAAAGAAACCGGGTTTCTAATTCCTGAAGATTTGGGGTTGCTGGGCATACGTTAAACGTTTGGATGGTACCAAACTTGAACCCAAATCAGATAAGTGTCTATTTGTAGGTTATCCTAGGGAACCAAAGGATATTACTTCTACAACTCACAAGAGAACAAAGTATTTGTTGCTCTACATGCGGTTTTACTCGAAATGGAATTCCTAAATACAGTGGTTAGTGGGAGGAAAGTAGAACTCGATGAAAATCGGAGTGATACTATTCCTGGCACAGATTCCTTAACGGAACACGAACATGTCATCATGGATGAGACTGTACCACAATCTTAAAATACACAAGAACCGCGTAAGTCAGAGAGAGTCAGAAAATAACATGAGGGGTATGGGTTTCTGATCGCACCTCATGTGGATATTAATCTTATTGAGGAAGAAGAATCAGCTACATATGAGGAAGCGATACAAGGTATCGACTCCGGTTTATGGCAAGATGCCATGAAATCCTAAATGGATTCCATATACACCAACCAATTTTGGACACTGGTTGATGCACCAGAAGGCGTAAAGCATATTGGTTGCAATGGGTCTTCAAGAATAAGACCGACATGGATGGCAACATAAAAATGTACAAAGCTAAGCTTATAGCGAAACGGTACCGTCAACGACATGGTGTCGATTACGACAAAACTGTTTCACATGTTGCCATGATTAAATCCATTCGGATAATGCTTGCTATTGCTGCATATTTCGATTATGAAATATGGTAGATGGACGTCAAAACCGCTTTCCTTAATGGAAACCTTGTGGAGGATGTTTATATGCAACAACCTGATGGTTTTGTCGTACCAAAACATGCATACAAGGTTTGCAAGTTAAATCGATCCATTTATGGATTGAAGCAAGCATCGTATTCTTGGAACCAACGTTTTGATGAGATCATAAGAGAATATGATTTCATTCAAAATGAGGATGATCCTTGTGTATATAAGAAGGTTAGTGGGAGCATACTGACATTCATTGTCCTTTACGTTGATGATGTATTGCTTATTGGCAATGAGATTCCCATGCTAAAATCGGTGAAAGCATAGCTTTCATTAAAATTTTCCATGAAAGATGTGGGAGAAGTAGCCTTTCTTCTAGGAATAAGTGTTGGACATTGTGACCCATAACGTCACTATTTGCACAGATCATTGTGTTGTTGTAGCAAATTAACTATGTGACAAAGAAATTGCACTCTCATCATTTGTGATTAGATCACCATAGATATATAAATGAAGAGAGGTCCCTATGATTAGTACCTGGACTGAGAATGATATGAGACAGTATCAGTCCCCGAAGGTTTAATCATTAAATATCCCTAGCCGTAGTATTATCGAGACAGGACATCGATAATGCGGAATAGGCTAGTATTGCACTTGTGCGCGTTTGTGAGGGCACAACGGCATAGTTCTCATATATATAAGTATTGGATACTTATGCAAGTGCGATAGGAGGTCGTGTTTCACCGACGGTACGGGAAACAGCTTCGCTCAGGATAGACCCCTCGGAATCCCATTGGTATTATGACTATGTGTCTATGGGAGGCCGAAATCAAGGTAGGTGTGTATGGTCTTAACCTGAGACTTACATCGCTAATACTTACGATAATCGATAGACTTTGGTCTTGGTGGTAGGGGACTTTAAACGGGTTCTGAGTACACCACTTCTGGGTTTATCAGAGAGTCGTAGAGTATTGGGTGTGATGTCAAGACGGAAGTATCACTTCAGTCATATTGGAGATGATATGACGCAGGATACGGTATTAGTGCTCTTAACTGCTGCGCGGCCATCGGGATATTATGACAAGGTCATGTATATCCGATTATAGAGACTAGTTACCAGACATCCGACATGTGCTTCGTACGGGGCAGACACTTATCCAGCCCCAGGCCTAGCACGTGACTATCCGATACTGGGCCGATATGCACAATACAATTGTATACTACGCTTGATACAGATCTTAAATATTCTTATAAGAATATGTCTGGAGAATTAGGTAGACTTGGTGCTTTGCTAGAAGCCAACCTTGTCTCGTAAATCGGTAGAACGTAGTACTTGGTACGTACGTGATTCGGATACTCCGACGACCGTATTTACTGCCAACATATCCGGGGATCTCATGGGTCGCTTCCCAAAGATTCACCGATGACGTATGACTCGCACTTATATTAATCTGGGATTAATATGATGAGAGAGAGAATTAATCTGGGATTAATTTCGGAGACACTTTATCTAGGATAAAATATCAATTGAAGAGAGAGAAACATTGATTTGGAATTAATCGAGGAATTAATATATTTGATATATTAAATGAAATTAGATTTCGACGCGGAATTAAAATTAGATTTTAATTCGGGCGAGCGAATTAATTTAGAATTAATTCGTTAGCGACGTGAATAATAATTCCGCTAGGCGTAATTATTTAATTCTCGTCGCGACGGAAATTAGTTATTCGGAATTAGCGAATTTGGGCCCGAAAGTGTTTGCGGACACATTCGTATTTTGAAACGGGTGGAATCCGCAAATCACATCGCGATATCTCATTACTTGACACGAATAGATGATGGATGTATCTAGTCACCTTTAAGGATGATACATTGTCTCTATTCTCAATGTGAGGTAATGATGGCAAATCATGAATTTTCCTTTGGAGGGAAACCTTTCACGGTTTTTGAAGGGTTTTTAATAAAAATTCATTTTTTTTGTATTTGATACATGATTGCTTTTCATTTGGCTTCTCACGTTTTTTTGATGAAACAAAAACAAGAAGTGAAATAAGCAACTCTCTCCTCTTCTTCTCCTCTCCTCTCTCACGCCATTTTTCTGGTTTCAGTAGGCAGTGAACTGCCGAACAAGATAAAAGAAAATGGAGGGAAGCAAGTGTGTTTTGAAGCAAAACAAGAGTGCTAGCACACTCCGGGATTATGCTAAGGTGATAAGGGAAGTATACCCATGAGCAAGGAACGTTTTGATGAAGCTTGGAGCTTGATTTTGGTGACCAAAAACGCATCATTGGAGGCCATGACAGTGAACTGCCGTGAGCAGTGGCAGTGGGCAGTAAGTTCGTTTTTTTTGCCCAAATCGTCTCTCAACCGCTCGATGTAAGTATTCTGCACTTAAATCGTTGTATTCGCTTATGATTCATGCTTGAGTTTTGATCTTGGGACCTTTAGAAACTCCAACAATAAGATCTATCGGGATAGATCTAGAAAGCTGATTGGACTCTCCTAGAGCACGTACATTGACAAAGTGTTGAAGAGATTCAACATCGAACACTCTAAGAGGGGCTGTTGCCAGTGTCACTCTATCTAAGGACATGTGTCCTAAAACTCAAGATGAGAGAGACAACATGAGTTGGATCCTGTTCGCTTATGCAGTCGGATCGATCATGTATGCCATGATATGTATGCGATATGATGTCTCATATGCTTTGAGCATGTGTACTCGCTATCAGACCGATCCATGTGATGGTCACTGGGTTGCAGTTAAGAACATCCTTAAGTATCTTAGACGAGCTAGGGATTCGATCTTAATCTATAGAGATGGAGAACTTAAGGTAACTGGGTTTACCGACACAAGTTTTCAAACTGATAAAAACGACTATAAGTCGCAATCCGGGTACATATTTTGTTTGAACAACGAAGAAGTAAGCTGGAAATCTTCCAACCAAGAGACTGTTACCGATTCAACAACAGAAGCGGAAAACATTGCTGCAGCTGAAGCAGTAAAAGAGGCAATTTGGATCCATAAATTTCTAATTGGATTAGGAGTAGTTTCGTTAGCATCTGAGCCCGTTTCATTGTATTGTGACAATAACGGGGCTATAGCGCAGGCTAGAGAACCGCAGTCTTATCAACGATCCAAGCATGTTCTTCAAAGTTTTCATGTGATTCGTAAGATCATACATCGTGGTGATGTGAAGATCGAGAAGGTCGCATCAGATGACAACATTGCAGATCCGCTGACGAAAGCTATTCCTCAGCAAAAGTTTGAGCGACATGTACATAGTTCAGGTGTTAGATACTTAAGTGACTGGCTATAGGCCATGTGGGAGATTGTTGGACAATTATGATCCATATCGTCACTATTTGTAAAAGACATTGTGGTTTTTGTACAAATTAACTATGTGACAAAGGAAATTGCTATTTTATCATTTTGTAATTAGATTACTTGAATATATAAATGATAAAAGTCCTTATGATTAGTTCCAGATTAATAAGATATGAGACAATATCAATCCACTGAGGTTTAATCATTAAATATCCCTAGTCGTAGTATTATCGAGACTGAACATCGATAATGTAGAATAAACTAGTATTGCACTTGTGCGTGTTATGGAAGCGTAACATCATAGTTCTTATATATTTAAGTATTGGATACTTATGCAAGTGTGATAAGAGGTTATGTTTACCGATGGTACGGGAACAGCTTCGCTCTGGATAGACCCCTCGGAATCCCATTGGTAGTATGACTATGTGTCTATGGGAATCTGATTTCGGGTAGGTGTATTTGGTCTTAACTTGAGACTTGCATCGCTAATACTTGTGACAATCAATACTCTTTGGTTTTGGTCGTCTGAGACTTTAACAGGTTCTAGGTACGCGTCTTCTGGGTTTATTGAGAATTGTAGTGTATTGGGTGTGATGTCAAGACGGAAGTATCACTTCAGTCATATGGAGATGATGATCACGCATGGATACATAACTGCCAACATAACCAGGGATCTCATAGGTCGCCAACATGTCTTGTAAATCGGTAAGAACGTGGTACGTGGTACGCACGTGTTCGGATAGTCCGACGACCGAATTTACTGCCAACATAACCAGGGATCTCATAGGTCGCTTCCCGAAGATTCACCGATGACGTATGACTCGAACAAAAAGATTCATCGGAATGTGTTTGCGGGCCCATTCGAATTTTGAATTAAAGTGGGGCCCACACAAGTCACACAATTCATCCTCTCATCTCTTCTCTCAACTGAAACTCTCTCTTTCTTTTACACTCCCATTGTCGAGAGTTACAAGAAGAACAAAGGGAATTTTTGTTGCAAAAATCTCCATTGCTAGCACATTAAAGAGTCATCCAAGGTGATAGGGAAACTATTCCCAATTTTTTTGGAATTCATTCATCAAGCTTGGAGCTCAACATACAATTAAATGAGAGCTTGGAGCAACTTCAATGGAGGCAAATTTTTGTTGTCTACACATCCTACCTAGCCGATCAATGTAAGTTATTCCGCAAACTTCGTTAAGTATTCACAAATCTTTTATGCTTAATTATCTTGGATTTGTTCTTAGAGAACCCAAAAATTATAGCTACACACGCCCAACAGGTATATGTTAGGGGTGGCAATTTAGGTCCGAATTCACTTATTCGTTCATATTGATTCGTTTTAAAGTGAATATGGTTTGAACAAATGTATTCGTTTAATAAATATGTTAATTCGATTCGTTTCGTTTAATATCCGAATTTGAGATTATCAATTCATTTATTCGTTTAGAATTCATTTATTAAACGAATCAAAACCGAATCCAATTCTTTTAATATCTGTTTAATAATATTACAAATTTACCCTTAAAATTTTCGAATAAAAACATTTAACAAGAATGTTATTTTAGTAATTAACTACTTCAACCCTAAAAACTAACTATATAAAGCAACTTTAAAACTTTGACAATGGTCAGACGGCTTTTACATCTCACTCATCTCTACTCTCTCATACCGAATCTCCTCTATCAACTTAACCTAAATTTTATTTCAGATAGACTTTGGTGTCGTGTAAGATGCGAGTTTTCGAGCAACCTCAAAATCCATGGCATCGACGTTGGCATCTTCATCCTCATTTACGGTAATCAAACTGACGTTAGCACTGCGGTCGCTCCCGCCGTAGAGATCCCGATTGTAGGTCAATGAGTTAAGTGATGCAAGCTCTTGCTCCATTCATCGGCATTCTTCTTGCGTTTTGGTGATTTCTGGGTCCATTTTTATTGATTTAATTTCTCAAAGAACTAAATGTGAGTATATACTTTCTGCTTTGAAATGGTATAATATTAAATAGTTCTTGTTTTGGTTATTAATTTTATTTACAGGAAACTAACTTAAAAAGTTTGGATTTTGTTCTACAAGTTGTCAGAGGAGCATTTTCCAGACAAAAAGTATTTTCTAGAAGAAAGAGTGGGAAAATATGAAAAATTATTGTCTATGTTTTATGATATTTTAATTATTATTATGTAATTAATTTATAATTTGAATTTTTAATCTAAAACAATGAATATGCTGATATTATGTATCTAATTTTGATTAAACAAATAACGAATTCAATACGAATATTCGTTTATTAAATGAATACAAAATTCAATTCTTTTAATTTTGTGTAAATGAATCGAATGTGAATATTCATTTATTAAATGAATATTAAATTCGATTCGATTCGTTTAATTTTATGTACACGAAACAATGAATCGAATGCGAATTTTCATTTATTAAATGAATAGAATCTGAATCCTAATATCAGGATTCGTTTAATAAACGAATCAAATTCGAATTTAGTATATTATGATTCGATTCGTTTAGTATTCGACATGAATTCGATTCGTTGATTCATTTTTCCACCCCTAGTATATGTCTATCCTGTAAGGAAATCCCTAAGGTGAGATCGTGTCCCATTGAATCTACGGCTTAAACATAAATATCTTTGTCAAGTTCATTTTACGTTTACCATATCAATCTTATTGGTGATCAGACAACAAGAAACATTAAGATCAAGATTCAATAAACAAGCCAATGTATCACACATTATATATAAAAAAAATCAATTATGGAACTCGTGAATATTGTGCTTAATCACTTCCCTAGATTAAAGATAAAATTCTAGGGTTAGGGGGATCCACTTTTAATATTTCAAACCTAGAAATCTCACTTTTTCTAGTATATAGATTGGCATGATTACCCAATTATGCTTTCTCAGGAATTAATAATGTCAAAAAATATAAAACCAGCCATATAGGCGGTAACTAATTTTATCCAGTAAAACCAGCCATATAGGCGGTAATATAGTTTTGCCATTAATTAATCCAGATTATTAGGTCATAATTCATATATTATAAAATAAGTGAGATTAACTTAGATTATCATATTAAAGCTTCACCCTTTTGCCCAGCTAAAATAAATTAGCTAAACATGCAAGAAAATAAAAAAACAGAAAATATTATTACTAAAATAAAAATACATAAATTAAATACAGAGATTAAATATAAACAAGATACAATCATAAGGTTCCTTATTAGAAACCTAAGGAAAGTATTAATTTTCAAATGAAATAAATGGCTATTTATAGGCAAAAATATGGTCTCGGCGTCGCGATGCGTAAGGTCTTGCGTGTCGCGACGCGCTAATTGGCAGACACGTGTAATGTTTGGGCATCGCGACGCTGGAGGTCTTTGGCATTGCGATGTGATGCATAGTAGATGATGCGTGTTGGCAAGTTTGCTTTCGGTTCTTGATAGCAATAGCTTCGCGATGCGTATGATGTTACGCGTCACGGCGCGTGCAGTAAAAATTCCATTTTTGCTTTTTTTGTTCCATTTTCATCGTTTTAGCCCCAAGTTGATTCCATTGAGTCCCCATATTTTATTTTTCTATAAAATAAATAAAAACACGTCAAAATATTCACGAAACTCGAGAAACTCATGAAATATTAAGTTAAAGGAGCGGTAAATATTGATATATTTTTCACTCATCAACTGCATATTATGACTATGAGATTTGGCAAATGGACATCAAGACTGCATTGTAGAATGGAAATCTTGATGAGTGTATTTGTATGGTAAAACAAGAGTGGTTCATAACCAAGGTCAGGAACAAAAGGTTTTCAAGCTGCAAAGGTTCATTTATGGGCTCAAGCAAGCATCTCAATCTTGGAACATAATATTTTATACCACAATCAAGTCTTATGATTTTATAAGCGCATCATTGACGGGAAGATGGTTTTTCTTATTTTATACGTCGATGATATTTTACTCATTAGGAATGATGTAAAGATATTATCGGACGTGAAAATATTGCTAGCTAACCAATTCCAAATGAATGAATTCGAGAGGCCAGTTATGTTCTTGGGATCGAGATACTTCGGGATCACAAGAGACCACTATTAGTTATATCTCATGCATCCTACATCGACAAGATCCTTGTACGATTTGGGATGCAGAATTCCAAGAAAGGCAATTTGGCTTATTGATATGGATTTTATTCTGTCAAAGGAACAGTCTCCTAAGACACTTCAAAGAGGTAAGGAAATGAGACATGTCTCATATGTAGGAAACACTTTCCTTGCGCAGCGAAAACGGTTTGGGCACACGGATTGGATTGAAAATTTTTTCTGCCCTTCTCTTTGAACTGCCGAATGGAACCAGCAGGTGCACTGAAATTTTGCTACTATTTTTGACAAAATTTCAACCCCGAATTAGCCCCGGAACAGTCCCCGAAATGCCCCACAAAAACTGCACAGGTTTACACCCAATATGTGCCCAATACACTGCAGAAACAATCCCTGAATTGTGTGGGCTTAGGCTGTGTTTTGGTTCTAATTTTTCACTTAAAAATATCCCCAACATAGCCCTAAAACATTACAAAATATTCCCCAAAAAAACTGGATTATAACGAAAGCAAATCAAGTTCCGTTTCACCAAGTAAAGGGGTGCCAGTGTGTAAATCAAAACCTCACTACCGTGTACTTGTAAGAATAAGATGAAGATGGATTTGTTCGACATCACAAGTCTTCTAAGCTATGTCTCATTACAAACTTAAACTTGTGTGGGCAAGACTCACATAAACAATCCATAAACTATTTAGAGATAAAGTCACACAATAATTTTTGTTCTTTTGATTTTTATTTTTCTTATATTTTTCTTTTTCTTTTCTCAACAATTGAGAGGATTTGGAGAAGAATAAGATGGAGGCAAGGTTAGAGAATGAGAGAGCCCAAAAAGAAAAATCAAATTTTCTTTTTATACATAGGGTTACTAATTTCCAAAATTAACAAACCCTTAGCCTCCCCACCATAGCAACATTCGGCCAGATGGATTTTTTTTTCTTTTTTTTTGTAACATTAATCATTTATCACTATAATAAAGGATATGTTACAAAAAATAAAAGGTGTAATTGCCTTTCATAAAGAGCAATTACTCAAACCAATCAAACACCTTCCAAAAACCATTTTGGAAAATCTAAAATCAAATTTTATATTTATTAAATTATATAAATAATATAATTAATAATATGCAATTAATAATCACCAAATAATTATTAAAACTATATGCTAACCTTTTAATATATAGTATCAAGTGTGACACATCAATATTATTAATCATATTAATAATATTTATACATATGTGAGTATATAATTGGACTATCCAACTATACTAAATCCGCTATAATATATCGATCTAGCACGGGGACCAAATGGACCTACGGTTTCGAGCTCCAATAATCTTGAAATATTAATTAAGCTCTTAATTAAATATTTTGAATTATTAACTCCGGGTTATTCCACTAAAAAACTGAAGTTGCACTTTCTTTGCCGCAGATGATATATTAAGCCGGAGTTAATAATCACTAGTATTCGTAATAGAAAGACTTGAGCGCTCAAGTCGGTGTCTATCGATATAGTCACTATATACGAATGGACCCTTCACGAGTATCTCATAATTAGAGTCAGGTCATAATATCCGTTATACCCCTTTAATTATTTATACCTTAAGTACCATTGATTCTCTAATGAATAATTTTTCATAACTGTTATGAATTTTAATCTTTCTATTCGTAATAGAAAGACTTGAGCGCTCAAACCGTTCAAGTACCGAATCAACCCTTAAGAAAGATACTCGTCTACTTCTCGCAAGAATGAGTGAACTCTATATCTATGTAAAACGTTACCAGCTACAAAACAGACCATGCCCCCTAAATATGTAGCTATTGGTCGGGACTGCTACACCAACCTCACCTTTGTAAATCAAAGGACATATCCCGCCATGCAGAAGTTCGTAGTACACTCACGATTTAGATCAATCCATAGATAACCATCTAGTAAATTGAAATGACTTTCTTTATTTAACGGATGTTATAAGAATGTCATTTCCATCAGGGTCCAGTCCTATATGATCACATCATACAAGATGACTTCATTTTCATGTTTCTACATGGACGATCCCGGATTAAGGTCGCCATACAAAAATATAATGGACCGCAGCTATAGATAATCCACAAACAAAGTACCTGTTTTGTTTGTTCTCTATTTAAGATTACTAACTTCAGACTTAAATCCTATTGTGTTTGACATTCACACACTAAGTCTGAAGGCACATAAGTAATCTAGGGTATTCTAGATAATTTATAATATGCGAAAATTAAAAAAACACTTTTATAAATGAATAATGCATAATTTTATATCAAAAAATATAAAACCATTTACATAATTTCCAACTCTAGGGCATACATCCCAACAATCTCCCACTTGCACTAGAGCAAATGGGACATGTCACGTAATCCTAGACCATCTAGGTGACCTTCAAACACTTTAGCCGACAAGGTCTTTGTAAACGGATCAGCTATGTTATCTGCGGATGCAATCTTTGTGACAATAACGTCTCCTCTCTGCACTATCTCCCTGATGAGATGATATTTCCTCTCTATATGTTTTCCCCTCTTGTGGCTTCTTGGTTCTTTTGAATTTGCCACTGCACCACTATTTTCGCAATAAAGTGTGAGTGGTCTATTCATTTTTGGAACAACGTCCAGAGCTCCCAAGAATTTACGGAGCTAGACTGCTTTCTTAGCTGCTTCACAAGCCGCTATATATTCAGCCTCCATGGTGGAGTCAACAATGCAAGCGTGTTTTATACTCCGCCATACTATAGCCCCACAATATAGGGTAAACACTTGACCAGCGTAAACACACACGTATAACGCAAGCGCACGTATCGTTCAAGTACTATAAAAATATCGATCCCACGAGGACTTAATATCTAAACTATTAATTTTATGAGGTCAAATGATTACTAATATCTAACAAGTTGATTGATTGATTTGAAATGGTGACGATTCAAAATTTAAAAGCAAGTAAACAAATTTGTCGAAAATAGGTTTTAAGAAAATTCAATATTAAAAACTATCTAGGGTTGTGATTTCTTCCAATATCATTTTAAAGATAAAGTGGTTATCTTAAAGTTTGGTATTATATTGATTTATTAACCTGGAACACTAAATTATGTGTAAGCCTCTGTCGATGGTAAGACACAAATACCCAGTTTAACCCAATTGAACCATATGTCTATGTCAACCAAATTATCTGGATTCAATAAGTTTAAGTACCAATTATGGCTACCCCCGCCCGACAGGTATATGTCTATCCTGTAAGGAAATCTATTAAAGGGTTATCTATCCTCAAGGAAGATCGTGGACTATTGGGTCGGTCTTTAACTTAAAATCTCTATGTCTAGTTCATTTTAAGTTTCCCAGTTCAATTTTATTAATGGTCAGTTAATGAAAAAGCATTAAGATTAAGACTCAATAAATAAATCTTTATATTACCCAAACTATAATTTAACCCCTTATAAACCGGTGATATTGGATTTCATCACAACCCCAAATAACTGGCTTAGTTACGACACATATTTACTGGTAGTAAATATTTAAATAAAATAAAAGACATAAAGTAAAATACTGAAAATTAAATTGCTGAAAAGTAAATGACGGAAAATAAATGCTGAAATTAAATACTGAAAATTAAATGCTGAAAGTAAATTGCTGAAAGTAAATTGCTGAAAAGTAAATGCTGAAAGTGAATTACTGAAAAGTAAATAAAGTAAAAGTACAATAAAAGAAAATGCTGAGGTAAAAGGATCCACTTTTTTTACTTCTATTTTAGATATCTCCCTTAATATAATATATTAACTTTGCATGATAATTACCAACCAGCCATATAGGCGGTATCCAGATTAAGTCAAATTAATAATTAATACCAACCGACCAATCAGGCGGTATCCAGTTTAGTCAGGTTAAAACCAATTTAAATAATTACCAACCGACCAATATGGCGGTATCCTCGTTAAGTCAGGTTTAACTAGTTTATATATTATAATTAAGGGAGATTAATCTAAATATTAGTAATAAAAGTTTTACCTTTTACCCCAGCAAAGGGGAGTTACCTCCTCATTACTGAAAAGTAAAAACAGAAAATTAAATAAAGAAAAGTATTGTGCGTAAAAGTAAATTGCGGAAAGTAAAAACTGAAAAGTAATTGCCTCCATCAAATCATCCACCAAATCAATTATTAATTGCTCCACTAATTGCTCCACCAAATCCATTATTAATTGTTCCACTAATCTCTTATCATGTTTGGTGATGATTTGATAATTTTATTATTTATTTATTAATTTATTTTTTGCTTTGAAAATGATTGAAAGTGACTTTAATAATTACACACTACACACTTCTGGATGGTTCATCAATTTCGGGTATGAAATCTTCATAATTCGAAATTATTTTGTCTTTCAAAGTTGTAGATCTTTGAGTCTTAGTTAAACTGGAACTTGAATCAGCTCAATCCGATATCTGAGTAAAAAGTTATGCCCAAAATACAACAGCTGCGCAAAACTGGAATTTCCAAAACTGCACTTAGTCAAAACGCCCTTTCAAGTTTCCAATCTCCAAAATTAAAATATCAAGTCCAATAATGCCATTGTTTGACCATATTTCATCCTAAATGATTCATTGAGACCCGATATTATTTTATCTGCAAAATAAACTAAAACACATCAAAACGTTCATCAAACCCGAGAAACTAAACAAAATATTAAGTTAAAGGGGCGGTAAATATTGATATATTTTCGCTCATCACACCCCCAAACCTAACATTTTGCTAGTCTCGATGAATGAAAACAACAAAATAAAATTAAAATTAAACTAAGCCACTTTCGTAGGGATCACGGTTGCATTTAGCATATGCAACAAGCCTTTAAACCCCTAGGTGTCCCTAGTGGACGAGTTGTAGTCTCATGAGGGTTTACAGCAATGATACCGAGGTGGTTATGAATACTTTGTCACATTTATTGACGATTATTAAGGATATGTGTATGTTTATCTAATGTAGCACAAGTCAGATACTTTTGAAAAGTTCAAAGAGTATCATGTTGGGTTGGAACCAGTTGGTAAAAGGATCAAAATGCTACGATCGAAATATTGAGGAGAATACCTTGACGAAGAGATTTCGAGGAATTCTTACTTGAGCATGGGATAGTATCCCAGCTTACAGCACCAGAACACCACAGAAAAATGGTTTGCAGAGAGGAGAAATCAGACCTTATATACTAAACATGATAAGATCTATGTTTAATTATTGCTCACTACCTAGTTCATTCTGGAGGAATACATTGCAAACAACAATGTATATCCTTAATTTAATTCCATGTAAGTATCTTCCCAAGACTCCCTTAGAGTTTTGGAGTGGCCGTAAAACTAGTTTACGACTAGGTCAGGACTGCTACACCAACCTCACCTTTGTAAATCAAAGGACATATCCCGCCATGCAGAGTTCGTAGTAGTACACTCACGAATTAGATCAATCCATAGATAACCATCTAGTAAATTGAAATGACTTTCTTTATTTAACGGATGTTATAAGAATGTCATTTCCATCTGGGTCCAGTCCTATATGATCACATCATACAAGATGGACTTCATTTTCATGTTTCTACATGGACGATCCCGGATTAAGGTCGCCATACAAAAAATATAATGGACCGCAGCTATAGATAATCCACAAACAAAGTACCTGTTTTGTTTGTTCTCTATTTAAGATTACTAACTTCAGACTTAAATCCTATTGTGTTTGACATTCACACACTAAGTCTGAAGGCACATAAGTAATCTAGGGTATTCTAGATAATTTATAATATGCGAAAATTAAAAAAACACTTTTATAAATGAATAATGCATAATTTTATATCAAAAAATATAAAACATTTACATAATTTCCAACTCTAGGGCATACATCCCAACAATCTCCACTTGCACTAGAGCAAATGGGACATGTCACGTAATCCTAGACCATCTAGGTGACCTTCAAACACTTTAGCCGACAAGGTCTTTGTAAACGGATCAGCTATGTTCTCTGCGGATGCAATCTTTGTGACAATAACGTCTCCTCTCTGCACTATCTCCCTGATGAGATGATGTTTCCTCTCTATATGTTTCCCCTCTTGTGGCTTCTTGGTTCTTTTGAATTTGCCACTGCACCACTATTTTCGCAATAAAGTGTGAGTGGTATTTTCATTTTTGGAACAACGTCCAGAGCTCCCAAGAATTTACGGAGCTAGACTGTTCTTAGTGCTTCACAAGCCGCTATATATTCAGCCTCCATGGTGGAGTCAACAATGCAAGCGTGTTTTATACTCCGCCATACTATAGCCCCCACAATATAGGGTAAACACTTGACCGGCGTAAACACACATGTATAACGCAAGCGCACGTATCGTTCAAGTACTATAAAAATATCGATCCCACGAGGACTTAATATCTAAACTATTAATTTTATGAGGTCAAATGATTACTAATATCTAACAAGTTGATTGATTGATTTGAAATGGTGACGATTCAAAATTTAAAAGCAAGTAAACAAATTTGTCGAAAATAGGTTTTAAGAAAATTCAATATTAAAAACTATCTAGGGTTGTGATTTCTTCCAATATCATTTTAAAGATGAAGTGGTTATCTTAAAGTTGGGTATTATATTGATTTATTAACATGGAACACTAAATTATGTGTAAGCCTCTGTCGATGGTAAGACACAAATACCCAGTTTAACCCAATTGAACCATATGTCTATGTTAACCAAATTATTTGGATTCAATAAGTTTAAGTACCAATTATGGCTACCCCCGCCCGACAGGTATATGTCTATCCTGTAAGGAAATCTATTAAAGGGTTATCTATCCTCAAGGAAGATCGTGGACTATTGAGTCGGTCTTTAACTTAAAATCTCTATGTCTAGTTCATTTTAAGTTTCCCAGTTCAATTTTATTAATGGTCAGTTAATGAAAAAGCATTAAGATTAAGACTCAATAAATAAATATTTATATTACCCAAACTATAATTTAACCCCTTATAAACCGGTGATATTGGATTTCATCACAACCCCAGATAACTGGATTAGTTACGACACATATTTACGGGTAGTAAAAATTTAAATAAAATAAAAGACATAAAGGAAAATACTGAAAATTAAATTGCTGAAAAGTAAATGACGGAAAATAAATGCTGAAATTAAATACTGAAAATTAAATGCTGAAAGTAAATTGCTGAAAAGTAAATTGCTGAAAAGTAAATGCTGAAAGTGAATTACTGAAAAGTAAATAAAGTAAAAGTACAATAAAAGAAAATGCTGAGGTAAAAGGATCCACTTTTTTTACTCTATTTTAGATATCTCCCTTAATATAATATATTAACTTTGCATGATAATTACCAACCAGCCATATAGGCGGTATCCAGATTAAGTCAAATTAATAATTAATTACCAACCGACCAATCAGGCGGTATCCAGTTTAGTCAGGTTAAAACCAATTTAAATAATTACCAACCGACCAATATGGCGGTTATCCTCGTTAAGTCAGGTTTTAACTAGTTTATATATTATAATTAAGGGAGATTAATCTAAATATTAGTAATAAAAGTTTTACCTTTTACCCCAGCAAAGGGGAGTTACCTCCTCATTACTGAAAAGTAAAAACAGAAAATTAAATAAAGAAAAGTATTGTGCGTAAAAGTAAATTGCGGAAAGTAAAAACTGAAAAGTAAAGAAAAGAAAGTGCGAAAGCGGAAATTAATTACTAAAAGATATAAATAAACAAACAAGATACAATCTACTTAGTATTCTTAAGGAATTACTTAGAAGAAAGTATGAATTTTACAAATGGAATGGCTTGGTATTATAGGCAAATTTTGCCTCCATCAAATCATCCACCAAATCAATTATTAATTGCTCCACTAATTGCTCCACCAAATCCATTATTAATTGTTCCACTAATATCTTATCATGTTTGGTGATGATTTGATAATTTTTATTATTTATTTATTAATTTATTTTTGCTTTGAAAATGATTGAAAGTGACTTTAATAATTACACACTACACACTTCTGGATGGTTCATCAATTTCGGGTATGAAATCTTCATAATTCGAAATTATTTTGTCTTTCAATCCGATATCTGAGTAAAAAGTTATGCCCAAAATACGATAGCTGCGCAAAATTGGAATTTCCAAAACTGCACTTAGTCAAAACGCCCTTTCAAGTTTCCAATCTCCAAAATTAAAATATCAAGTCCAATAATTGCCATTGTTTGACCCATATTTCATCCTAAATGATTTCATTGAGATCCGATATTATTTTATCTGCAAAATAAACTAAAACACATCAAAACGTTCATCAAACCCGAGAAACTAAACAAAATATTAAGTTAAAGGGGCGGTAAATATTGATATATTTTCCGCTCATCACACCCCCAAACCTAACATTTTGCTAGTCCTCGAGCAAAACAACAAAATAAAATTAAAATTAAACTAAGCCACTTTCGTAGGGATCACGGTTGCATTTAGCATATGCAACAAGCCTTTAAACCCCTAGGTGTCCCTAGTGGACGAGTTGTAGTCTCGTGAGGGTTTACAGCAATGATACCCACAAACATTTTACAAAAGTAAACAGGTAATAAAATTAATGCACACAAAAGCAAAAAGACAAGAGAAAAGAGAATAAAGATGTTAGTGACTAATCAAGTGAAACTTTTACTCCAAGTTACTAGTTGTTTTGTTTCATTCTAAATTACCGAATAAGTAAATTCTCCGATTATTTTTACCATTCTTCATATACACAACCAACAAAATATTAATCAACTCATTTTTTCCCACAACAGTCAAAAGTGCAGTTGATAAGAGAGTAATATTTTTATCCTAAAGTTTTATCAGAATTCACACCTTTTTGTAGCAATGGAATAATTTTTCTTATTTTTCTGATTTTTTCTTTGATTTTTCACTATTTTTTATTTATATACAATATCTTCCATCTATGTAATGAGTGTTGGGTCGGTGGCTCCCAAACCAGTTGGCTTTAGGGCACCAGGTGTTAAGACACCCTACGGACTTAATTACCCAGACTTCAGATATAATATATATATATATATATATATATATATATTTGTAGCATCTTCGATCCATGTAGCGAGCTTTGGGCCAGTGACTCTCAAACCAGTTGGTTTTAGGGCACTAGGTGTTAAAACACCCTTACAGACTTAATAACTCGGATCTCGGATTTTTTTTTATTTTATTTTTTTTTACTCCATTGCTTTTTGAGATGCTTCCTCCAATTAAACTAGAGCACTGAATATTACAAACTTTTCAATTTTAGCTCATGTCTGTATGTTACTATATATGTTGATAATATCTGCTAACTAAACATATGAAGATTCATTTTAGTCAATTTTATGGAGAATTTACAAATTAAATAATTCAAAAGGAAAAAACAAAAATTAACTTGTTTCGAATTAGGTTTGAGATACGTCTCAGGAGTGGAAACTCCTTACTCAGCTATCTCTTACCAATATCACATTTTAGTCAAAATGAAAACACAAAAACACAAAATATTTTTGTAATTTTTGAAAATTTTCCAATTTTTTTTTCTAAAAAATTTTGGACTAAAAATAAAAAACACACAAACTAAAAACAAAGTACTGATCAACTAATTCCCTCCCCCAAACCAAAATGAGACATTGTCCCCAATATCTTAAACAGTAAAAGGAGAGTTAAGAAGGTCGTACCTGGTTAGCTGAAATCTACAGGAAATTAAAGGTTAAGATCCAGATTAATTCTACGCCTCATACCACGATCGTCCTCGGACCAATTTATCTTTGAAATGATAGGGTCAACTCGTGGTTCATAGGCTATGAGTTGGTCTATTAGATCCGGAGCAGTTCTGGCAGTGAAGAGAGGAGTTCTTTCATAGGTTTTGACACGAACCCATTTCTCCGAGCATCATCAAGAAACACACAAAGAAAATCATAAAATCCATCAACATTAAACAGTCCAAGTGGTTTCTGGTGTATGTTCAGGTTCGCCCAAGATAGAACTATAAAAATTTCCTCCAATGTACCCAAGCCACCTGGCAAAGCATCGATAAAAGCATCAGCACGGTTAATCATTTCTACCAGTCGTTCAGACATACCTGACACGATCCGTTCCTCTCCGTTTGATGATCCAATAAGATTTGCCTCTGCCAAGGGTTTTGGGATGATTCCCAAAACATGACTGCCTCCCTCTTGTACAGCCTTTGAAACGATCCCCATAAGTCCAAGATTTCCTCCGCCATATATTAAGTGAATATTCCTTGCAGCTAAGACTAGACCCAATTCATGTGCTGCTTCTACGTATTGTGGTTTAGTACCAACACTGCTACCGCAAAACACATAAATGTTCTCAACTCGTCTTCTTGAAGTGGCTTCCATTTTTTATGTATTTCTTTCTCAACTATGGATGCCTTCAAAAGTGCAATGACGGGCTGCTGAATTTATAGTACCTGAAAAGGGTGAGTAAAAATAGCACAAGTATCTTCCAGAGGACGATTAGTAGCGAAATAATATCGTGATAGTCAAAAAGGTCTACATCCTGTCGGAGAAAATTAAAAGAAAACAACAAAACAAATCACAATTATTAAGAAAAGACAAAGAGATATAATATTTACAAGAAAATTAACGGATTGATTGACGTCTATGCGTCAGGGACAAGCTTCCCATCCAATTTTCTTATAAATTTGCAAATAGGGTCTTTTTGAGTCAGATTCCCGAGTCTTAACTGTTGTCTTTCTTTTTGGAATTGTGTATGTAATTTGCGAATGGCTATGTGAACATATCCACTTGGATGCGTCTCAAGAGTTAAGATATTTCATCTACAGACTCCTTACTCAAGCCATCCCTAATGAATTTAATTTTGTCTTCACGATTATCAGACACCATTCCTAAAGAACGACAACGAGTGTTGCAAAAATCGTGCACATTTGTAACAAACACCCATTTGCTTAGCTCTACGTTTCTTTGCATAGGTGCTTCTTCCAAAACCAAGCAGATGTGAAAAAAAAGAGTCGGAAGACTCACCTGCCAATCGGACTCGTGCTTCAATACCCAACGAATATCATTAGGAATACCATGGATTGTCAATAACCTCATCCGTTCCAAGCGAGCTTTGTATACTTTCATCAAAGATTTTTGAGGGAGAGAAGGAAATTGCTTGTGAAGATTTGCGAGAGCTTCTTCCATCTTGAAATGTTTAACCTGCAAAAAAACTAAACACACAAAATTAAATCACACCAAATCACAATATATACATAAATTGCATGGGTTGCCTCCTACTAGCGCTAAGTTTAAAGTCGTCAGCTAGACTTGACTTCTCGAACGTTAAGCTGGATCTGAAAGTGTGACACTTTCTTTTTGTCGCTCAAATGATTCTCCCCAGTAGTGCTTGACACGCTTGTTTTTAACCTTGAAAGTTTTGTTAGCGTCAGGATCATGTATCTCAACGGCTCTATTTGGTAAAACTTTGGTGATCACAAATGGACCTGACCACCGTGATTTTGGCTTCCATGGGAATAATTTCACCCTTGATTTGTTTAACAGTACCTTCTGCCCTGGTTCCAGTTGTATGCGCACTAACTTCTCATCATGTCTTTTCTTGCCCTTTTCTTGTACAATTGGCATTATCAAAAGGCTGATTATGAAATTCCTCCAATTCGTTGAGCTGGTGGAACTTTTTCTCTTCTGTTGCTTGTAGAGCAAGAATTGGCTCTTTCAGTGCAAAAGATGATTTATCTTTAGGCTCCACAGGCAATTGACATGTTTTAAGTTTTTCTGTAGAACTTTGTCTTTCATCAGAGTTCTGAATGGTACTGGTATCACATCGAGTTTGAAACATTCCTCCTTCTTTCATCATCTGGGAAATTCATGGCCTTGAAAACATTGAATGTTACTTCTTGGTCCTGTACCCTCATGGTTAGTTCTCCTTTTTGTACATCAATAATGGTTCGACCTGTAGCCAAGACTGTCTCCCGAGGATGATTGGCACGTCTGCGTCTTCCTCCATATCAAGGACAATAAAATCTGCTGGGAAAATGAATTTGTCAACCTTGACCAGCACATCCTCAACTACGCCTTTTGGAAATACGAGCGTTCTATCAGCAAGTTGTAGTGAGACTGAAGTTGGCATTGTTTCTCCAATCTGTAATTTCCTGAAAATAGAAAAAGGCATCAAGTTAACACTAGCACCTAATCACATAAAGCCTTACCAAAGTTATGTTCTCCTATGACGCAAGGAACAGTGAAACTGCTAAGATCTTTCAACTTCGGGGGAAGTTTCCTCTGAATGATAGCGCTGCATTCTTCGTTAATGCTACTGTCTCATAATCTCCCAATCTCTGCTTTCGTGAAAGAATATCTTTCATGAATTTGGGATAGGTGGGCATTTGTTCCAACGCTTCTGCAAATGGAATGTTGATATGCAACTTTTTGAAGATTTCCAGGAACCGAGAAAACTGCTTGTCCAATTTGTTCTTCTGAAGACGTTGAGGAAAAGGTGGAGGTGGAGTGATCTGTTATTTTTCCTTTGCTTCTTTCTCCTCCATATGTTGCTTTGTTTCTTTTGGAATTTCCTCAGCGGTTGAATTGACTCCAACATCTTTGTTGATTTCAGTACCGCTTTTTAACATAATGGCATGACATTGCTCCTTCCCCATGTTTCTTGGATTTGGCTCTATGTTGCTGGGAAGGGTACTTGGCAGTCTGTAACTCTGAGGATTTTCCAGTTGTCCCATTTGATTCTCCAGTGCTTTAATAGAAGTAGATTGACTTTGAATTAATGCTGATTGGGATTGAAACATAGTATCATATCTTGCTGCTTGAGAGTCATGTTTTGCTTCTAACTTTTTCAAGTGGGTCAACACTTCTTTTATTCCTGGTTCATTTGCCTGCTCCTGGCTTTTGTTCTGTTGCTGGAATTCAGGTGGTGGATAGTTCTGCTGTTGGCCTGAAATGTTGCTCCATGATAAATTGGGATGATTCCTCTACCCTAGATTGTAGGTGTTGGAATATGGATTGTTCCCTTTTCTGTTGAAATTGCTGACATAATTCACCGTTTCTTCATGTTGTTTTGGTTCTGGTGCTCCTCCATATGGTGAACTTTTGGTTCCAGCGATGTTCACAACTTGCGTGCTAAGTGTTCTAGACATTTTCATATCTGATCAAGCCTGGTATCCACTGCTGTGTTTGCTCCAACTTCATAAATTCCTGCAATTCTTTGGATCATGCTCCTTTCTGTTGGCCACAAGGAATTGTTGTTGGCCATTTCTTCGATTAGTTCCCAAGCTTGATCTTCTCCTTTTGCCATTAAAGCTCCTCCAGCAGCAGCATCGATTGTGGTTCTCATTATTCCAGAAAGTCCATTATAGAATGTTTGGACTTGAAGCCATTTTGGAATCTCATGGTGAGGACATTTCCGGAGCAAATCATTGTACCTTTCCCAAGCTTCGTAGAGGGATTCTGAATCTTGTTGTACAAAGGATGTGATGTCATTCCTCAGCTTTTCGGTTCTGGCTGGTGGAAAGTACTTTGCAAGAAATTTGGTGGCTAAAGTGTTCCAAGTTATGATGGAACCTGCTGTAGTGAATGTAGCCAAGCTTTAGCTCTGTCCTTCAAGGAGTATGGAAAAACTCGCAGTCTCATTGCTTCTTCTGCTTCTCGGTTGTAATAAAAAGTGCCGCAAACTTCAAGGAAGTTGCTGATGTGGGAATTAGAATCTTCAGTTGCATTCCCCCCGAATTGAACTGCCTTCTGAATCATCTGAATGCATGTTTTGATGTCACACGCATTTGCTGGTAAGGGAGGAAGTACAATACAGGAAATGAGTCTGTCAACCACTGGAATGGTTCTGTCTCGAATGGGAATTGGTGGTGCAATGATCAAAGGTTCAGGTTCCATGTTGACTAAAGCTTCTTGGCCTTCTCGCCTTTCCCTTCTCAACTGTGTGATGGTTCTTTCAATTTCTGGGTCAAGCGATCGAAGTTCAAAGCTTCTGGTTCGTCTCATGTAGTTTCTGAGAACCTGAAACACAAGAAAACAAAAACAATAAGTAAAAAGAAATTAGATACAAGTAACGTATCTAACCCCTAAATTATAGTGAAAGATAAATAAGTCCCCGGCATGGCGCCAAAAACTTGACCGGCATAAACACACACGTATAACGCAAGCGCACGTATCGTTCAAGTAGTATAAAAATATCGATCCCACGAGGACTTAATATCTAAACTATTAATTTTATGAGGTCAAATGATTACTAATATCTAACAAGTTGATTGATTGATTTGAAATGGTGACGATTCTAAATTTAAAAGCAAGTAAACAAATTTGTCGAAAATAGGTTTTAAGAAAATTCAATATTAAAAACTATCTAGGGTTGTGATTTCTTCCAATATTATTTTAAGGATGAAGTGGTTATCTTAAAGGTGGGTATTATATTGATTTATTAACCTGGAACACTAAATTATGTGTAAGCCTCTGTCGATGGTCAGACACAAATACTAAGTTTAACCCAATTGAACAATATGTCTATGTCAACCAAATTATCTGGATTCATTAAGTTTAAGTTCCAATTATGGCTACCCCCGCCCGACAGGTATATGTCTATCCTATAAGGAAATCTATTAAAGGGTTATCTATCCTCAAGGAAGATCGTGGACTATTGAGTCTAAGGTCTTAAACTTAAAATCCCTATGTCTAGTTCATTTTAAGTTTCCCAGTTCAATTTTATTAATGGCCAGTTAATGAAAAAGCATTAAGATTAAGACTCAATAAATAAATCTTTATATTACCCAAACTATAATTTAACCCCTTATAAACCGGTGATATTGGATTTCATCACAACCCCAAATAACTGGCTTAGTTACGACACATATTTACGGGTAGTAAAAATTTAAATAAAATAAAAGACAAAGTAAAATACTGAAAATTAAATTGCTGAAAAGTAAATGACGAAAATAAATGCTGAAATTAAATACTGAAAATTAAATGCTGAAAGTAAATTGCTGAAACTAAATTGCTGAAAAGTAAATGCTGATGAAGTAAATTGCTGTGAAAAGTAAATAAAGTAAAAGTACATAAAAGAAAATGCTGAGGTAAAAGGATCCACTTTTTCTACTTCTATTTTAGATATCTCCATTAATATAATATATTAACTTTGCATGATAATTACCAACCAGCCATATAGTCGGTATCCAGATTAAGTCAAATTAATAATAATTACCAACCGACCAATCAGGCGGTATCCAGTTTAGTCAGGTTAAAACCAATTTAAATAATTACCAACCGACCAATATGGCGGTATCCTCGTTAAGTCAGGTTTTAACTAGTTTATATATTATAATTAAGGGAGATTAATCTAAATATTAGTAATAAAAGTTTTACCTTTTACCCCAGCAAAGGGGAGTTACCTCCTCATTACTGAAAAGTAAAAACTGAAAATTAAATAAAGAAAAGTACTGTGCGTAAAAGTAAATTGCGGAAAGTAAAAACTGAAAAGTAAAGAAAAGAAAGTGCGAAAGCGGAAATTAATTACTAAAAGCTATAATTAAACAAACAAGATACAATCCTCTTAGTATTCTTAAGGAATTCCTTAGAAGAAAGTATGAATTTTACAAATGAAATGGCTTGGTATTTATAGGCAAAATTTTGCCTCCATCAAATCATCAACCAATCAATTATTAATTGCCCCATTAATTGCTCCACTAATAGCTCCACCAAATCCTTATTAATTGCTCCACTAATCTCTTATCATGTTTGGTGATGATTTGATAATTTTTATTATTTATTTATTAATTTATTTTTTGCTTTGAAAATGATTGAAAGTGACTTTAATAATTACACACTACACACTTCTGGATGGTTCATCAATTTCGGGCATGCAATCTTCAGAATTCGAAATTATTTTGTCTTTAAAAGTTGTATTGAGTCTTCTTTAATCTGGAACTTGAATCAGCTCAATCCGATATTTGAGTAAAAAGTTATGCCCAAAATACGACAGATGCGCAAAACTGGAATTTCCAAAACTGCACTTCGTCAAAACGCCCTTTCAAGTTTCTAATCTCCAAAATTAAAATATCAAGTCCAATAATTGCCATTGTTTGACCCATATTTCATCCTAAATTATTTCATTGAGACCCGATATTATTTTATCTGCAAAATAAACTAAAACACATCAAAACGTTCATCAAACCCGAGAAACTAAACAAAATATTAAGTTAAAGGGGCGGTAAATATTGATATATTTTCCGCTCATCACTGATCCAGATGTTGATTTCCTAGAATCAACATCTGTCTGAAAATTAGAGTCTGTATATCCCCTCAAGATCATATCCTCACCGGAATATACAAGCATATAATCTTTCATTCTCTTAAGATACTTGAGAATGTATTTCACAGCCACCTAGTGATCCAATTCTGGGTTCGACTGAAACCTACTGACTACTCCCACTGTAAAATAGATGTCTGATCTCGTGCATAAGATAGCATACATGAGACTACCAACTGCTGAGGCATATGGGATATGTCTCATTTCCTTTACATCTTGAGGTGTCTTAGAAGACTGTTCCTTTGACATATGAATTCCATGCCGATAAGGCAAATTGCCTTTCTTGGAATTTTGCATTCGAAATCGCACAAGGATCTTGTCGATATAAGATGCCTGAGACATAGCTAATAGTTGTTTAATGCGATCCCGAAGTATCTGAATCCCAAGAACATAACTGGCCTCTCCCAAATCTTTCATTTGGAATTAGTTAACTTGCCAGGTTTTCACGACCGATAATATCTTTACATCATTCCCAATGAGTAAAATATCATCGACGTATAAAACAAGAAAAACCACATTTTCGTCAATGAAGTGCTTGTTTACACAAGGCTAATCAAAATTCTACTCAAAATCATAAGACTTGATCGTAGTATCAATCAGGTTGGACTACAAGTTCCCATACTGAGTTGGAGTACATAGACTTTATCTCTAGGTTCATGGCTTTGAGCCATTCCTCTTTGTCAGAATCCTCCATTGCACTACGATAGGTCAATGGATCATCTATACCATCACTGTATGCGATAACTTATTCCTCTCAAATCCCAAGGTATCGATCAGGTTATCGTACAACCCTCATACTACGTCTAGGTGGTAGATCATTCTGAAGAACTTGCATCCGACGCTCAGATGTCGAAGGTGCTACGTATTTGTCAATTATCATTGACAATGGTGTGCTGGTCGAACCAGCAAGTAACTCCTTGAGTAACACTTTACTTCGAGGCTTGAACTCCCTCATATAATCCTCCTCTAGAAATGTAGAATTGTCGACATAAACACTTTGTTATCTTCAGGGCTATAGAGAATCTGCCCATAGTCCCCTTAGGATAGCCTACAAATAAGCACACCTGAGAACGTGGCTCCAACTTTGTAGTCTTATTATTCAGCACGTGTGCTAGATACCCTCATAAGTGAAAATGTCGTAAACTAGTTTTACGACCACTCCACAACTCTAGGGGAGTCTTAGGAACAGACTTAGATGGAACTACATTAAGGATATGCATTACAATTTACAATGCAATAACTAAACATAGATCTCATCATATCTAGTAGGGTTCGATTTCTCATTTCTGTAACACCACTTTGTTGTGGTGTTCTAGGTGCTGTGAGCTGGAATATTATCCCATGCTCAACTAAGAATTCCTCAAAATCTCAGTCAAGGTATTCTCCTCCACGATCTGATCGTGGAGTCTTGATTGTTTTACCTAACTGGTTCTAAGCCTCAGCACGATAGTCTTTAAACTTTTCAAAAGTATATGACTTGTGCTGCATTAGGTAAACATACCATATATGGAATAATCGTCAATGAACTTGACGAAGTATTCATAACCACCTAGGGCTCTTACATCCACCGGGCCGGAAATGTCCGAATGTATAAACTCAAGTGGTTGACTAGCTCTTATACCTTTTCCAGTAAAAGGTCTCTTGATATAGTTGGTGTCCATCGATATAGTCACTACATATGAATTGACCATTCACAAGTATCTTTTAATTAGAATTGGGTCATAAGGTCTGTTATACCCCTCTAATTATGTATACCTTAAGTATAATTGATTCTCTAATGAACGATTTATTCATAACCATTATGAATTTTAATATTTCTATTTGTAATAGAAAGACTTGAGCCTCAATCCGTTCAAGTATCGAATGGACCATTAAGAAAGATACTCATATACTTCCTCCCAAGAATGAGTGAACTCCATATCTATGTAAAATGTTCCCAGCTACACAATAGACCATGCCCCCAAAATATGTAGCTATTGGTCGGGACTGCTACATCAACCTCACCTTTGTAAATCAAAGGACATGGCCTGCCATGTAGGAGTCCGTAGTAAAATCTAGATTAAGATCAATCTATATATGACCATCTAGTAGATTGAAATGACTTTCTTTGTTTAATGGTTGTTATAAGAATTTCATTTCCATCTAGGTCCAATCCTATTTGGTCACATCATACAAGGTGTCTCTATTCTCATGTCTCTACATGGATGATCCTGGATTAAGGTCACTATACAAACATAGAATAGACCGCAACATCATATACCTCAATAATTGGTAGTCTTATATATGCTATGTTATGCACGAGACCGGACATATGTTTTACAGTAGGAGGAGTCAATACGTTTTATTCTAACCCAGGATTGGATCATTGGGTGGCTATGAAACACATTCTCAAGTCTCTTACGGGAATGAGAGATTATATGGTTGTATATTCCGGTGAGGATATGATCCAAAGTGATATACGGACTCTGATATTCAGATGAACATCGATTCTAGGAAATTAACATCTGGATCAGTGTTTACCATAGGTGGTTGGGCTATATTATAGCGGAGTATAAGTAATCTTGTATTGTTAACTCCACCATTGAGGCTGAGTATGTAGCAACTTGAGAAGTAGTTAAGGAAGCAGTATGGATCCGTAAATTCTTAGGACATCTTGAATTCATTCCAGATATGGATAAAGCACTCACTCCTTATTTCGATAATAATGGTGCAGTGGAAAATTCAAAGGAACTAAGAAGCTACAAGAGGGAAAAGCATATAGAGAGGAAATATCATCTCATCAGTGAGATAATACATAGATAACACATTTCTGTCACAAAGATTGCATTCGTAGAGAACCTGGCTGATCTTTTTACAAAACTCTTATGTTTGAAGGTCACCTAGATGGTCTCGGATTACGTGACATGTCTCATTTGCTCTAGTGCAAGTAGGAGGTTATTTGGATATATGACCTAGAGCTTCATCTAATGTAAACGGTATTATATTTTATGAAATAAAATGATGCATTATTCATTTTTCAAAGTGTTCGTTTTAATATTGTGAATTGTCTTGATTATCCTAGATTACTCATGTGCCTTCAGACTTAGTGTATGAGTGTCATACACAATAGGATTTAAGTATGAAGTTATTAATCTTAAATAGTCTATAGAGAGCAAACAAAATAGGTACTTTATTTATGGTTTATCTATAGCTGCGGTTCATTCTATAATTGTATGGCGACCTTGATCCGGGATCGTCCATATGGAGACATGAAAATGAAGGCACCTTGTATAATGTGATCATATAGGATTGGACCTAGATAGAAATGAGTTTATTATAATGTCCGTTAAATAAAGAAATTCATTTTGATCTACTAGATGGTCATATATGGATTGATCTTAATCATGATTGTACTACGAACTCCTGCATGGCAGACTATGTCCTTTGATTTACAAAGGTGAGGTTGGTGTAGCAATCCTGACCATTAGCTATGTACTTTGGGGACATAGTTTGGTGTGGAGCTGTGGACGTTTTACATAGATATGGAGTTCACTCCTTCTTGCGAGAAGAAGATGAGTATCTTCCTTAAGGGTTGATTCGGTACTTGAATAATTAGAGCGCTCAAGTCTTTTTATTACCAATTTAAAGATTAAAATTCATAGTGGTTATGAATAAATCATGCATTAGAGAATCAGTGGTACTTAAGGGAAAAATAATTAGAGGGGTATAACAGACATTATGACCGGACTCTAATTATGAGATACTCATGAATAGCCAATCTGTATATAATGACTATATCGATGGACACCGGCGTGGTTCGACTTAATTTATCTACTTGTGGCAATGAGAGTGTAGCTTCAGGTTTTTAGTGGAATAATCTGAAGTTAATAATTTGGAATTTTAAATTAAGAGCTTAATTAATATTCCGAGATAATTAGAGCTCGGAACCGTATGTCTATTTGGTCCATGTGCTAGCTCGATATACTACAGCAGATTATATATATTTGTATAGTCCAATTATATACTCAAATACTCAAATATTATTAATATGATTAATAATATTACTTTGTCACACTTGAAACTATATGTTAATATTTAATATATGGTTTTAATAAATATATGATATTTAAACACATGTTATTAAATTATATAAGATATAATTTAATGAAGGTCAAATTTAGAATTTCCAAATTTTGGGTTTTGGAAACCCTTGACTTTATTTTGGAAGTTACACATTTTAATAGGGTGTTAACTTTTTATTTTTTGTTACATATTTTTCTTTATGGAAAGTAAATGATATGTTACAAAAATATTTAATATAGAAATGAGCTTGGTTGAATTTTGGAGTTTTAGGAGGGGAAGAGTTTTATTTGTTTTGGAAACAAATAGCCCTAGATATAAAAGAATTAGATTTTTCTTTTTTTCCTAACCTAATCATTATAACCCTAGCCTACATCTTCTTGTTCGTGAAACTCTCTCAAGTGTTGAGAAAAAAAAAAGAAAAAACAATAGAAAACCTTGTGTGATATTAATCTCTAAAGTGTTTATGGATTAATTTTGTGAGTCTAGCCCACTCTAGTTTCCGTTGGTTGCGAGATATAGCACGAAATGCCTTTTGGTGTTGAACCAAAATCCTTCTTCTTCTTCTTCTTGTTTTTGATTCACGACAGTGAGCATTATTTTTGCTCACTGCCGCACATAGTTTGGTGAAATCGGGGATCTATTTATTTTGTTTTAATCCATAACTTTTGGGGAGTTTTAGGACTGTCTTGGGGCTATTTTTCTTTGAAAAATCAATAGCTACGTACTTTGGGGACATGGTTTGGTGTGTAGCTGGGGACATTTTACATAAATATGGAGTTTACTCCTTCTTGCAAGAAGTAAAGGAATATCTTCCTTAAGGGTTGATTCGATACTTGAACGGTAAGAGCGCTTAAATCTTTCTATTACGAATGAAAGATTAAAATTCATAATGGTTATGAATAAATCGTTCATTAGAAAATCATTGGTACTTAAGGTAAAAATAATTAGAGTGTTATAACGGACATTATGACCCAGTTCTAATTACGAGATACTCGTTAAAGGGTTAATCCGTGTGTAATGACTATATCGATGGACAGCGATGTGGTTCGGCTTAATATACTATCTGCAGCAACAAGAGTGCAGCTTCGGGTTTTTAGTGGAATAACCAGGAGTTAATAATTGTGAATATTTAATTAAGAGCTTAATTAATATTCCGAGATTATTGGTCGGAACCGTAAGTCCATATGGTCCCCGTGCTAGATCGATATACTACAGCAGATTAAATATAATTGGACAGTCCAGTATATACTTACATATGAAATACTATTAATATAATTAATTATATTATTTTATCATACTTGAAAATATATGTTAAAATTTAATATATGGTTTTAATAAATATATGATATTTAAACACATGTATTAAATTATATAAGATATAATTTAATGAAGGTCAAATTTGGAATTTCTAAATTTTGGATTTTGGAAACCCTTGGCTTTATTTTGAAGTTACACCTTTTAATGGGGTGTTAACTTTTTTATTTTTTGGAACATATTTTTCTTTATGGAATGTAAATGATATGTTACAAAAAATTTTAAATAGACATGTGCTTTGCCGGATTTTGGAGTTTTATGAGGGGATGGGTTTTGTTTATTTTTGAAACAAATAATCCTAGGTATAAAAAGAATTAGATTTTTCTTTTTTCCCTAACCTAATCATTCTAACCATAGCCTCCATCTTCTTGTTCTTGAAACTCTCTCAAGTGTTGAGAAAAATAAAAGAAAAGAAAAATGAAAAACAATAGAAAACCTTGTGTGACATTAATCTCTAAAGTGTTTAGGGATTAATTTTGTGAGTCTAGCCCACACAAGTTTCTGTTGGTTGAGAGACATAGCACGGAAGTCCTTTTGGTGTGGATCCAAAATCCATATTCTTCTTCATGTTTTTGATTCACGGCAGTGAACATTATTTTTGCTAACTACCGCACATAGTTTGGTGAAATAGGGGCTCAGTTTGTTTTGTTTTAGTCTAGAACTTTGGGGAACCTTTAAGGGAGTTTTAAGACTGTCATGGGGCTATTTTTCTTTGTAAAATCAGACCTGAAATACTATAGCAGTTCACGCACATAAGAGGTTATTTGGGCAGTGGGCTGAGCACTATTACGGGTCCAAAACAATCCAATATTTCACTGCTATTCAGTGGACTGAAATTTTATCCAAAATAGAAGCAAAATTTCAGTCTTTTTTGGTAACATTCGCCTATTCAGAGAGAAGGGCAAAATTTTTTTCTAGTCTGATCACGGGTGTCGAACTTGTTTCCGTTGTTCTAGGAAAGTGGTTCCCACATTATATTGTGATAATAGCGAAGCCATTGCGCAGACTAAGGAGTCGAGGTTCCATTCCAAGTCTAAGCACGTGGAAAGGAAATACCACGTAATTAGAGAGATTATTGAACGAAAAGACATAGTGGTCTTAAAGGTTCAAGGACTAGACAACATAGCAGACCTGTTTACAAGGCCTTACCTCATTAGTTATTTGATAAATATTTGAAGGAGATGAGACTGCGGTACCATCCAGATTGACACTAACTAAGTGAGAGTTTTTTGGAGTTGGTGCTTGGAGCGGCAATCAAAATGATATATTGTACATTTTATTATTCATTAATAAAATAATTACATTTTCATTTCATACCTTATCAATAGTATTGTCATTATAGATATTAGATTGATGTATAAATATGCTAAGAGTGACATCGACCATAGAATAGTTTTATAGTAATATTGGACACTAGGTGGTCCAATATTGGGATAAGTATTTCTATTGTAAATTATTCTTAAAGTAAATATTTTATAGTCATTGGTTTTGAAATATGGTCGAATTCCTATAACCTATAAGACTAGCATATGTCATATATTGGATTTGGAGTTCCAATGGTTTAACCAAATGTATCATGAGTTTTAGAAGCTCATACAGACATATGGGTATTGGTTGGACCGAATACTGAATTACTCACAGGTGATTCCTAATAATTGAAAGTACACACCTTCGTCAATAAGAATCTCCTTAAGTTGAGTAGGATATGTAATCATTTGACTATAGGATAACATTGATTTTTTTGTGAGATCCTCCATACTTTGATGTCATGTATGTCAGAAACCTTTCATGGTCTAGCTTCTAGATGTTTATTGGGTGTGGACCGATGAACTCGTTAATCAAGTGCGAATCAAGATAGGATCTGTCAGCCCGTTTCTATACCATAAGGGGTTTAGGTATCCATGTAAGTAAGCCACAATTCTTAAAACTTTGGCCAAAGTCGATCACCTAGGGTGGATTGCATCAGTTGTAAAGAATCGTGGAGATGCCAACATGAGATGTGTTCTTTAGGAACTTGACGGTGTATTCTATGTTTGATAAGCACAACTCAGATAGCCTACGATGAAAGGATTGATAAACAAATCTAATGACCTCAACTTGTATAGTTCCGAAAGGTCGTTCATGTTCTTCGCGAATTCGGAGGTGGCAGAATTGCGTATATATAAGCTAGGCTTATATGACGGACTTTTCGTGACATAGAGAGTCCCGTAGTATAAAGTGTATTTATTGAGCACTTGGGTAGCTGATAATGTGAGGCTATAAATGCTTGGAACTTAGGTCGCTGTGGTAAAATATTAGATGTAGCGTGACGAGTTCTAATATCATCATTAGTGTGAGGGTGTACATACAAAGATCATTATTGCACATTGACAAGTATACACCTAGAACAAGTCTTAATATGAGATCGTCATTAATGTGATGATAAGAAATGGTTCAGAACTAAACTAGGAGTCATGTGAAGTGATTGACCTTGGAGGTCTACCTAATAAGTTTATAAAGGCCAAGATCGTCATTAGTGTGCCAGTATTACGGATCCAATCTCACTGTACTGTGATAATAGCGGAGCCATTGTGCAAACTAAGGAGCTGAGAACGTATCCTAAGCCTAAACACGTAGAAAGGAAATATCGCATAATTAGAGAGATTATTGAACGAAAAGACATAGTAATCTTAAAGGTTCAAGGATAAGAAACCATAGCTGACCCGCTTACTAAGGTCTTACCTCATAAGTTATTTGATAAACACGATGAGGAGATGAGACTTCGGTACCATCCGGATTGGCACTAAGCAAGTGGAAGTTTATTGGAGTGAGTGTTTGGAGCGTCAATCCAAATAATGTATTGTACATTATTTTTTATTCTTTATTAACAAAATAACTATATTTTCATTTCAACCTTATTAATGGTAATGTCATTATGCGTAGTAGATTGACATATAAATATATTGAGAATGACATCTACCTTAGAATAGTCATGTAGTAATATTGGACACTGAATAGTTCGACATTGGGATAATATTACTATTATAAATGATTCTTAAAATAAATATTCCTAATTATTGGTTTCTGAATACAGTCGAATTCCTATAACCTAGAAGACTATCACATGTCGTATATTGGAATTGGAGTTTCAATGGTCTAACCCAATGTACCATGGGCAAAGAAAGCTCGTATAGACATGTGAGTATTTGTTGGAGCTAATACTGAATGACTTATAGGTGATTCCTAAAAGTTGGAAGTACACACCGCCATTAATAGGAATCTCTTTGAGTTGAATAACATATGTGATTCTTTAACTTTAAGATAACATTTATTTTATATGTGATCCTTCAAACATTGATGCCAAAAATGTTAGAGAACTTTCATGGTCTGACCGCTAGATGTTAGTTGGGTGTGGACCGATGTACTCATTAATCAAGTGCGTATCAAGATATGATCTGTCGGCCCATATGTGTACCATACGAGGTTAATATATCTAGATGATTTGTCACGATTCTTAGACTTTGAACAAATTCGATTACCTATGGTGGATCGTATATATCAGAAATAGTATTCTGATTAGTTCTAAAGAATCTTGGACATGTTAACAATATGAGATGTGCGCCTCGGAAACTTGACAGTGTAATCTATTTTTCCTAAGCAAAACTTGGTTAGACTACGACATAATGATTATTAAGAATATGTGATGACCTTGACTTGTATAGTTCAGAAAGATTGTTCGTGACGAACGTGTCTGGACTTAGAGAGTTTCACAATATGAAGTGTACTCGTTGAGCACTTGGGTAGCCAATAATGTTTGATAATAAATAATATTTGATATTATAATTATCAATTAAAATAATTAAATATTATTGGATAACATTAATTATTTACTTTCACCTAATTAAATTAATCCAAAATTACACTAAGGCCTTGTTATAATTTCATAAATATCTCTGCCATTGAAGGATATTTTGGTAATTACAAAATATGTAATAATAGGTGTATTTGGCTTGATTTATTTGGATTAAATCAAAATGGTAGATAATTAACTAATCAATTGGTTAAATTTTGTCTAGATTTAATTGGATTAAATCAAAGTGATGGACAATGAACTAATCAATTGGTTAAACTTTGTCTAGATTTAACTGGATTAAATGAAAGTGGTAGAAAAGGTGATTAGTCACACCTAATTATGTATATTTGGACAAATTAGATTAAGCCCACATAAAAATTGATTAAAACCTTTATTAATTAAAAATTACATAAGCTTCACTATAAAAGACAAGCTTGATATAGTTTTTAAGTGAGCAAGCATTAAGGCAAAACATAAGAAACATTAACCTAAAGAAGTGTTTAGAGAAGCTTTGAAAGTTCTCTATATTTTTCAACAAGGTGGAGATGATTAGCTCTTTGGTTCAAGCTTACTAGGTCAATTTGATCTTCTCTAATAAACTATATTTTTATATTCGATACATAACTTATTATTATGTATCGAATATAAATCTAGCTTGAAGTTGAAATTAGGCTAATAAATTTGTGTATGGATGCTTTGGAAGCATAAACACAATAAGCTTATAATTGGGTCAAAAATATTCATGTTGGACATGAACATAAAATTAGAGTTTAGAACTCTAAATGAAAGTCTGGAGCTTTGGCTACCATTTTAGAATCACTTGGCCACCTTGAGTGACCTAAATTTGTTCATGTGTAACTTTAATTTGAGATTCTAATTTGATTTGTGTTTTGAATTCAAAATTTACGCATAATCGTATTTAGAATAAATTTATTTTTTTATTTTTTGTAAAAAATTTGATATTTTGAAAAACGTGATTTTGTTATATAACATGTGTTGATATTGGTTTTTATGTTAAAAATTAATTTTGGGTGTTTGAAACTGTTTAGGGAAAGTTGAAAACAATTAGGGTAAAATACTATATTTTCATTAGCTCTCTAGAAAGAGAGGGAATGGAAACAAACAAAAAAATTTTTTTAACAAAATATCATGCATTAAATGCGCACAGTGCGCCTGCATACTGTGGCTCACGCACGCTGAAATTTATTTTCTCCTGTTTTTGAGTTTCAGGATTCTAATTCAGCCTTATTTTTTCCTTATACATTCGTAATGGAATATAGTATTTTATTAAATTATTTAAAAATACATCAATGCTTGATATCCATAGGTTGGACCCATTTTTGCTGAGCGGGGCACCGATCTGACCCTGAAAGTCCCACAACAGCCCCAACGATTGGCTATCTGAATTGTACCATATATATATATATATATATATATATGAGAATGTAAAATCTCCACATTGTACAATTCATATATGTGTCGTGACATATTCGTGATCTCTCAATCAACATTCGAAACTTATTTCTAGAATAAACTCTAGCCAAAGATTTAAAGATCACAAAGTGGATGCCTAAATCCCACACACAAGACTGACAGATCCTCTCTGAGTACATCACAGGATATTCTAAGTATTGGTCCACACCCAAAAAACAGATAGAGGTCTAGTCTATATTGACTGGTGATGTGACTATTGCCAAAGTGTGGAGAACACTCATACATCTACAGTGGTATCTTAAATCAATGGAATAGATATGGTACTCCACTTAGGAAGATTCTTATTGTCATTGGTGCGAGAAATACTTACAGTGATTCGTTCAGTGCTCGACAAATAAACAACTACATGTCTATAAGAGTCTCCCAAAACTCATGTGTAACACACCGGTTACGCCGTTGAGATCTCGATGACCGTTTTTACATGTGTGACGTATTATGTAACATAAAATCATGCATGAGTGTGTTTGTATTTTCGAAATATTTTTTCAAATATTCAGGATAACATTTGTGATTGCGGTATGTAATTATTTTTTAGTCGCGTTCCAGAGAGCCATCGGTATTTTAATCATATCTTGAGCAATTGTTGTCCATTTTTGTTGATTGTTACACTGTCGGAACGCTTAGACAAAGATCTACAATTTTTTGTTGAATATTATTCCAAATTCGGACCAAAACGAAGTTAAAAACATATAATTTCTGACTGGAACTATATAGTGACGAGAATGCCCTTGAATTTCAACATGTGCTCAATTATTTATTATTATTTAAATCTTAAAAATCTTCTTTATGATATAAAAATAACCACTTTCACACTCACTTCTTCGGCTCAAACCATGAAAGTTCCACAAAAATCACCAAAATTTTTCTTTCCTTTTTGCTCACGCCCAAACTTGCGTCAATGATGGAATTTTGTTGCTTTCTCAAGCTACAGTTAAGATAAGTAAGTCTTCCACTCTCTCATTTCTTCAATTTTGAAAATCCTTAGTATGATTCCATCTTCCTCAAGTTCGAAATTATGGTAGCCATAGACTAAATTGGATGCATATGGCATGATCAAGCATGCTAGAATGGTTAATTAGGTTTTTTGTGGCATTAAGTCGTGAGATATGCACGGATTATTTGAATTGCAAAAAAATTGAAAATGGGTGGTTGTTATAGCTGAATTTGAAGAGCATTGGAAGCTTTATTTTTTTGTGATTTTTTGTGTTGTAATCCTTGTATGTAATAGTTGTAATTTTGTTGGATTCATTAAACTTGGTAATGGATTAATGCATGGCAGAATTTTACGGAGGGTGGAAATTTTGATTTTCATGGCTGGGTTATATCATAATCAATATGTGTAATGTTATATTGTAGATTGTATGATGGATTGAATTGATTATTCAAGTTCGTGATGATGGGTTGGGCCGAATGTGTGTGGTAAGCTTGATGTTGAGTTGTTGAATTAGTGTGATGTTATAAGCCACGTAGATGAGCCTAATGATGATTTAGAAGTAATGGTGATGACTTTAGTAATGTAGGTGCCTAATAATGATGTTAATTAATGTTGTGGATGATGAAGAGGACATGAATAATGGTAGAATCTTGAACATTTCATGTTAGATCCAAGGTCGTGTTGGCGTTGCTAGCGAAAGCATGGTGATGGTATGTATTCGGATTATGGCCAAGTGTATCGCTTAGGAGGTAGGAAGCTTAACCATTACGTGTATAAGATGTTTCATGATTAAAGAGTCAGATAATATTTTTTACGACGTTCGGACTCACCGATAAACTTGGTCACGTGATGTGTTATCTTGCATTAGTTAAGATTAACATGAAACTCTTTCTCGACAACATGCATTCTGATCTCATCTATGCGTATATTAGAATTATAACATCCTCAAATACTAATCACACTTGAATTCATGTTTTGTAACTCAACGCATGATATCTTGTCAGGCTCCGAAAGACCTCGCGAGCATTAGGCTCAGCTTGTGAGTGGATGCTATATTTTCATGTTTTCTATACACAGCATTTTGAAATTTAACTTAAGCCTCTTTATGAATACTTATTGGTTTTGCTAGCATGATTTAAATTTAATAAGTTTTGATTTTAAGTGTTTTACACTTTAAGTTGAGTTACTTTAGTTTATGTAAACTCCATGACTTGCAAGTGTTGTTCCATGTTACTATGATTATATTGATTTTATTCCGCAGTTCATGATGTTTTTAAGAATCATTACAGCTAATGTACGACATTTAGTTAATTTTATATATTAAATTTCTATATGCTCATGATTTCTCTTAAGATTAATCTTACAAGAAATTTAGATTTTCAAACTGCAAGTAGATAACTGTCATCTCATGTTTAGCATCTCCGGTTCACTTACGTTGTCTCATGGGGCACTGATCACCCTCATAGGCGTCTTCATGTTCATGTGTATGTTTCCACTACTCACACAGTGTCAGTTCCCGCTAAGTAGGTTTCACGCCCCCAGGCTATGAAGCTGGTGTAATTTTCATGATTGAGTTTTATGATTTAAATCTTTATGATTTTCAGCAGGAAATGAATATTCCACATTTATGATTTATGACCATTTAAGCATATTTATCAGTTATATTTTGTATATTTAATCAAACTTCCTTGTTCATTTATCATCAACATTCAATCATTGAGTCTTCATAGACTCATCCCCCCACTTTCATAGTTTTGGTTGTAGGTCTCTCTCTAACGTCTCGGTGAGGTCCTTTCATGTCTAATGACTTAATTCGGAAGAGATAGACACTAGTTACAGTAATAAATTCATCTAGTTGTATATGTCATAGGTCCACACTTTTGTTGTCATGTAATAGTGTTAGGGTTGGTGCTCATAGAGCCAATTTTATTATGTATTTCCCTGTAAATACTAATATATATTTTATTATGAATAAAATAAATAATTTCTATTATATATAACAAATATTTTTATATGGTAAAAACCTAACAGACCTTAGAATGATTAGTTATGATACTGTCGTAAAAGCGTCACACCTGACATTGAGTTGTATCATTACGTTATCATTCTTAGATAGTTCCTGGTCAAGGTTTACACTACTTGGTCACTAAAGTAAATCCGTTGAGATCGGTACATGTCGTATATTGGAATCTTAGATTCCAATGGTTTCTCAATGAACCATGAGTCTTGGAGACTCGTATTGTAACGACCGTAATTTCTATTTCTGCTGCTACCTACGATTATAATATCACATAAGGGGCAAAGGAACGTAAAATAAATTATGATGGGACTCAAGTATATTTATAAAATTAATTTGGAGACGATCGGTAAATTTTTCGAGGTCCCGAGAAACAACTGTACGGTATGCCCTTTTAAACTAAAACTGGTATTTAGGGCATAACTTTTTCATACGAATTCATAATTTTATGAATTGTATATCGTCGGAAAGCTTAGACCGAGACCTACAACTTCCGCATTATACATTTTTCCAAAATCGGACCAGAAATGGGTCAAAAACGCAAGTCAAATTCTGAGTGAATAGTGATTTCGGACCTAAATGACACACCAATTTCTCCATTTCTCTAGAACTCTCCACACTTTTCTTTGTATCAATTAGGTCCTCCTATAAAAGGACAACTATTCACCATTTGCAAGTAATAAAAAAAACGAAATGGAAGAGAGGAAGAGAGAATAAAAACCGTGAGAAGAAAGAGAGGAGGAAGAAGGAAGAAGAAGAAGAAAAGAAAAGGAAGAAGAAGGAAAGAAAGAAAAAACAGAAAAGAATGAGAGGCAAAGGGGATCTTTCCATTCTTGAAGCATCATGAAGGAGAAGAAAATCAAGAGGAAGAAGGTAAGAAATCCAAGACCCATTTTTGAAGTTTTGAGGTTTGATAAAATTGATACCCATTTTTTTGTTGAAAACTTGATTTTGATGATTATGATATGTTTGTTGAGAATTAAAACAATGAATAAGTTAAAGAATTTGCAATTGTTGAGTTTTGGATAAAACATTTGGTAGAATGTTTAAAATAAACTAAGAATGAAATTGATGATGAATTGATGAAATTATAAGCTTAGGGTTGAGTATTGTGTGAGTAGATATATGGATTAGGAATTATTAAGTGTTGAGTGTAATATGTTTTGATTATGTGAATAGGTAAAATTTGGTTTGATGATGGAAAAGAAGATTAATGTATGTTTATTGATGTATAAGGTGATGTTTTGAATGTTGGTTTTTGTATTGGAAGAGTCAAACAAGGAAGAACAAATAGAGTAATGAATGAGAACTGGACAGGCTGTGGTTTTTCGGTTATAACTTGTGTTTTGGGTATCCGTTTGACAATCCGTGAAATTTTAAGTAAACTAGGAACATATAGGAATATCATATTCAAAGTTTAGAATTTTTGGACTTAAGACGAGGTCGGAATGAATTTTTGAAGTCGGGCGACTTGCTACCCTAGTGCCCAGTTTTTCTGTTGGACAGTACCTGCAATTCGGCCTATAAGTTTAGTTTCTAAAGTCGAAATTGATATCCGTAAAAACCAACATAAACTAGACATATTAAGGACCATTGTATTAAATTTTCAGCCTTATATTCATTCCCAATTAATTATGGCGAAATTTCAAAGTTGGTGTATAAACTGTAAATTTCTGGCCGTTAGAATAAATTAAGTTTCCGCTATCGCACTTGCTTAACTCCAAACCTAAGTCCGTGAAATTCATAGATACCATAGAAATCATCAATATTCAGCAAGTTTGTGTATCCATACATTGTATATTCTTTTATGTCATATGAAGATGTTTCGAGTTATGCAAACTAACGATCGTATTGACCTTAGATTGATTCCAGGATACTAAAAGGTAACTCACACCGTGAATCGCTCTCGGTTTACGACAGCATAGTGAGTGGACACTTTCCCTTTTTATTTATCCAGTTCATACATTTATATCAGACTTACTTTTCATGCTTTAGGGCGTTAGAAGTTTTGTTTTCAAATTATTTTAATATATTTTCTGCTTTGAGAAAGTAAATGATTTCTAGAAAGCAAAGTTATATTTTTTTTTATGATTCACATCATAGTTTTCTTGATTTTCGGGGCATGAGGTAAAACCTCACCCCTGTATGTAACTATCACAGTTGGAATTGACGGTTATAGATGCATGTGCACATGTGGAGGACTGAGGGGACGCTCTCAGATCCTCGAGCAGGACTAGGGGCTACAGGGTCCCGAAATCCTAATTTCAAATGCCCAGTTGAGTTATGGTCCTAGGCATCGAGTACACCCAGTTGAGTTATGGTCCTGGGTGTATAGAGACGTCCAGTTGAGTTATGGTCCTGGACGTAAAGCAGTTTTTAGTTTTCAGACATACAGTACACAATATTTTAGATTTTAAAATTGAGTTTTCAGAAATCATACTCTTACAGAGAATTTTCAGATTTCAGATTTTCAGTATAAAGATTTCAGATTTCAGAACCTAGATATTTAGTAAGTAGTTTTCATAAACCAGATTTTCAGAAGCCAGATTTTCAGAAACAGATTTCAAAATTCAAAAGAAATAAAGTTTTTATAAAGGATATTTCTAAAAGTACGATTTAAAGTTAAAGGACTTTATTTCAGGTTTCAGTTTTAGTCCACTCACTTAGATTGCATAGCAATCTAACCCCCCACCAGTCTTAGTTTGTTTTGCAGGGATTTCAGGAGGACAAACTCGGGAGGATGGATACTGATGCAGTCACCAGTGTTAGAGTTCACCAGTATGGAGTCACAAAGCATAAGAGTCCAGTCCATGGTCAAAGTAGTTCGTATGCATTAAAGTTGTTGTTATATAATCTAATAAAGTATTGTAAAAGAAGCGTTGCAGAGTATGTATTAATAAGTAATAAAAAGTATTATATGTAGATTAAGTTAAAGTCTATATGCATGACATTGCATTAGAGTAGTTTGGGATACATTTAGAAAGTCAAAGGCTTATGGGTTAGTACAGCTATCCCCTGCCGGTAACATCTCCCGGATTGGGGATGTTACAAAGATGGTATCAGAGCATGGTCTAGGGAGTCATTGACTGCAATGGGCAGAGTGCTGGTGTCTTGTATACGTTGTATGTCTGGGATACCCGTATATGAGGCACTACCTCTCCAATATCCGATCCTCGAGTACGTCCTCAAACTTCTCAGACAGGTTAGTAAATATTTTCCCAGCTACTTGAATTCCTATTTCTCATTCTAGTTAAGGAGTATTCTGTAGTCATCTTAGACTATTCTCCGAAGTTTCAAATAGGCTAGATAACCAGATGATATGTCCCAAAGGAAGATAAGGAAAGCACAAGAAAAGTTAGAAGAAAAGAAGTAAGGAAAACCTAAGGAGGACTAAGAAGTCAGAATAAGAAAGATAGAGATATACAGATCAGATCAGTAAGAAGGTATAAGAACTTATAATAGCCAAGAGAATAGAGACTAGACAAAGCCCCAACAAATATTAGAGTTTTCCAGTAGAACTAAGGCTGTCCTCTTCCTTAGGAAAATCCTTTCAGAGAATTCTATAGCCTTCGAAAAATTTTTTATATAGAGGATGAATTTCCCAGGTAACAAAGAATAGCTAGAGAGACAACAGAAGTGAGAAACTCAGAATAGTATTGAGAGCTCTAATGGAATTAGATGTCGAAAAAGATTTAAACGACCTCAGATACCCAAACCCTGACCCCGATCCTTAAGTGCAAAGCAGAAATCGCTAGTTACCTTACCCCTAGTAACCTAATAGAGATAAAAACCTTAAACTATCGTGTCTTCAAACTTTTCAGTGACATCAGATTAGAGAGTTTCCTTAATAGAGCCTACCTCACAGGTATAGATGACCTTAAGAGATCGGATAAGAGTTTACCCATGAACTTGGAAAGTAAATCAGTCCAAAGTCAGTGGAAACCCATGAGAATATGCAGGAATAACCTATGAGGATAAAGAGAGTTTGAAGTAACAAAAGCAACTGTATGAAGCGTAAATAGAGTGCCATAGCCGAAATCTATAGCAAGGACAGAGAGTATGGATTAGGGAAGCAGAAGTAAAATACAGAGGTATATAGAGATAGAGAAATAGAAATAGATAAGAAATGACGGAATCTATAGTGGTATGAATCAGAGACATGGAGTTAAGTAATAAAGGAAAATAGTAAAACTAGTAGTAAAGATGAGTGTTGTAAGATACCCTTCTTTTTCAAAAAGATCCCTCCGAGTTGAACTAATATTTTTCTGAACCACCCCGTAGCAGTAGCAAGTTCCCTCTAGTATCAAGGACCGTTATAAAATAAAGAAGTAAGAAAGCTAAGGACGATCGTGCAATCTTCAAATAGATGCTTGATGCCATAAAGGTATAAAGACTTTAGATTTTACGAACTCAGACCCATAGTCAAATAAGATGAGTGGTGACCGAAATAGTAGTTAGTTACCCTAACTGAGGAATCCGATTGATAAAGCTCAACCTACCCAGATTTTCACTTTTCGAGATATCAGTTAAGAAAGTTATCAGGATAGAGTTTATCTCATACCTATCCTATATGAGAAATAGGCTCTATTAGGACATAGAGGACTAGAACAAGGATGAAGAAGTTCCCCGAGACATAAAGAAAATAGTAATGAGATATAAGTAATTACTATCAGTATGAGTAAAGGAGATTATAAGAAGACTAACGTAAGTCCGTTTTAAGAAATGAAAGAACCTTGAGAGGCAGATTACCTAGAAGAAGGATCAAGGAAATTTTAAGAATGTAACGGGGATGTTACAGATTAGCTAAGCCATTACATATTCGTAGAAAAGTATAAGAATATGCTTACAAAATTGGAGATATTAAAGAATGAAATAAGAGTATCAGTATGGCGGTAGTATAAAGAGAGCAAATCAAGGTTTATAGTAAGAACATGATGTTGAGATTTAAGAAACAAATAGAGAAATGACTTGCAGTTAGTCTTAAATAGTAAAGAATATAATAAGGAAATAGAATTTGGGAATGATTTAAGAATCGTGATAAGTAATAAGGGCATTTAGCATATTTTTAGGAAGTGATAAAGTAAAGAATTGATAATAATCGTGGGACCCTAGAGCGTAGTAAAGGAAAGAAATTACAAATGAGAATAATTAAAGACCAAACAAAATCACGTGATGGATCGATAACTAGGTGGTTAATCTGGAAGAATTGTGGACTTAGAACTTGAAAAAAGAAGGTTTGACACCATGTTGAGAATGATTCGTAGGCATGTACTGAGGAACTTATAAAACAACCACGTGGTATTAAGAAAAGAAGGATTTTAGGAAGAATGAAATGTATGAATCAAAGAATAAGGAATGCTCGTAGTAAACTAGTTGGAACAATTCTTAGAAAGTAAGTGAGTAAAAGGAGAATGACTAGAATGTGGAAGAAACCTTCATAGCAAATGAGTCCCATAAAGAGGATAAAAAAAAATTACAGTAGTATCCAAAAGAAAAGTGTAGTACCATCAAGGCACCGAGAGGTCCAAGTGATAGTTGCTAAGTAGAACCATTAGATAAAGTTGCAAGAGAAGAAATAGTAACCAAGTATATGATAAGAGGTAAATGCTAGCGTTAAGGATAACCAAGGACATATGAGATCGGGTAGCCTTCATGAAAAGAAAGAAGCTCTGAACTATGGTAGGTGCAGATAAAGAATAGAACAGAGAAGTAAATCAACAAGATAGTTGATACTAGTATGGAAGGCAAGATTGCCAAAGTAATAACAAATAGTAAAGAACATACAAGATAAGTATTAATAGAAAAGTAATGTAATATAAAGACCAGAACAACAAGATTACCTTAATATGGAAATTGATGAAGGTAATATACTTAGTTGAGACCGCATATGAGAAGACAAATGAATATAAAAGAATAACAAAGAAAGATCAATAATGGAGATCTATAAGATATAGTCCAAGGATAAATCGTAGACCAAGTAAGCTCTTAGTAAAATAAAGAAAGGATGAAAGGGAAAAAAAAAAAAAGAATTGCGTAAGGTACCCAGTTCTAGCATAAGAAGACCAAACCACTACGGGTTTGGGATGGTTTAACCGCGGGTTATGAGTGGTTTGGTAGGATTGTATTATAACACAGGAACGTCAAAATAGTTATTATAACGCGGTTTTCAAGAGAAGTAAGACAGAAGAATAGAAAAGAGAAGATTCAAATAAGAATGACAAGAATAGACCAAGGAAGTCTACAGTAGTCGATAAAATGAAGTAATGGATAAGGGAGTATATGGTAAAGATTAGGAGAGAGGAAACGATGAGATATAATCAAGGAAGGAAATGATTCTAAGGTTAAGATGACAAATGAAATGAAGAAATATTAAGTATTAGTATTAGATATTAGGATCCTCGATGGAAACCTAGAAACCAGCTATTGAGAGTTTGTTTACATCAAGGAATCATGAAGTATGAGTGATGGTCTATAAAAAAAAAATATTTTAGAAGCAAAATTGTAAGGAATACTGGATGGTAACAGGAGGACAATAGTGAAGAAGTACTCAGCAGAATTACTATAGAACAAGAACCTAAGAAGAAGGATTTAGTAACCAGTAAAGGATAGAGACTAGAAGATCAAGGAAACCACGATTTAGCCACCAAGAGGATTCGAGGACGAATCCTATTTAAGGAGGGAAGAAATTGTAACGACCGGTAATTTCTGCTGCTATCTACGATTATAATATCAGATAGGAACGTGAAATAAATTATGATGGGACTCAAGTATATTTATAAAATTAATTTGGAGACGATCGGTAAATTTTTCAAGGTCCCGAGAAACAACTATACGGTATGCCATTTTGAACTAAAAATGGTATTTAGGGCATAACTTTTTCATACAAATTCAGAATTTTATAAATTTTATATCGTCGGAAAGCTTAGACCGAGACCTAAAACTTCCGCATTATACATTTTTCCAAAATTGGACCAGAAATGGGTCAAAAACGTAAGTCAAATTCTGCATGAATAGTGATTTCGGACCTAAATGACAAAATGCACCAATTTCTCCATTTCTCTAGAACTCTCCACACTTTTCTTTGTATCAATTAGGTCTTCCTATAAAAGGACAACTATTCACCATTTGCAAGTAATAAAAAAAACGAAATGGAAGAGAGGAAGAGAGAAGAAAAACCGTGAGAAGAAAGAGAGGGGGAAGAAGGAAAGAAGAAAAGAAAAGAAAAGGAAGAAGAAGGAAAGAAAGAAAAAAGAAAAAGAATGAGAGGCGAATGGGATCTTTCCATTCTTGAAGCATCATGAAGGAGAAGAAAATCAAGAGGAAGAATGTAAGAAATGCAAGACCCATTTTTGAAGTTTTGAGGTTTGATAAAATTGATACCCATTTTATGTTGAAAACTTGATTTTGATGATGATGATATGTTTGTTGAGAATTAAAACAATGAATAAGTTAAAAATTTGCAATTGTTGAGTTTTGGATAAAACATTTGGTAGAATGTTTAAAATAGACTAAGAATGAAATTGATGATGAATTGAAGAAATATAAGCTTAGGGTTGAGTATTGTGTGAGTAGATATATGGATTAGGAATTATTAAGTGTTGAGTGTAATATGTTTTGATTATGTGAATAGGTAAAATTTGGTTTGATGATGGAAAGAAGATTAATGTATGTTTATTGATGTATAAGGTGATGTTTTGAATGTTGGTTTTTGTATTGGAAGAGTCAAACAAGGAAGAACAAATAGAGTAGTGAAAGAGAACTTGACAGTGAGTTTGATATGTTATACTCTCTGGACAGGCTGTGGTTTTTCTGTTATAACTTGTGTTTTGGGTATCCGTTTGACAATCCGTGAAATTTTAAGTAAACTAGGAACATATAGGAATATCATATTCAAAATTCAGAATTTTTAGACTTAAGATGGAGTCGTACCGAATTTTCAAACTTGGCCGCACTGCAGTAAATTACTGGTTCTGTGGTAACAGAATAAGTTGTAAATAAAATATTATAATTTGCGTTCTCGAAGTCGAAATAACATTCCGTAAACTTCTGGGTACTTTAGACACATAAGGGAGTAACATATCCAAAATTTAGAATTTTTGGACTTAAGACGAGGTCAGAATGAATTTTTGAAGTCGGGCGACTTGCTGCCCTAGTGCCCAGTTTTTCTGTTGGATAGTACCTGAAATTCGGCCTATAAGTTGAGTTTCTAAAGTCGAAATTGATATCCGTAAAAACCAACATAAGCTAGACATATTAAGGACCATTGTATGAAATTTTCAGCCTTAGATTCATTCCCAATTAATTATGGAAAAATTTCAAAGTTGTTTTTTAAACTGTAAATTTCTGGCCGTTAGAATAAATAAAGTTTCCGCTATCGCACTTGCTTAACTCCAAACCTAAGTCCGTGAAATTCATAGATACCATAGAAATCATCAATATTCAGCAAGTTTGTGTATCCATACATTGTATATTCTTTTATGTCATATGAAGATGTTTCTAGTTATGCAAACTAACGATTGTATTGACCTTAGATTGATTCCAGGATACTAAGAGGTAACTCACACCGTGCGCTCTCGGTTTACCATAGCACAGTGAGTGGACACTTTCCCTTTTTATTTGATCTCCAGTTCATACTTTTATATCAGACTTACTTTTCATGCGTTAGGGCGTTAGAAGTTTTGTTTTCAAGTTGTTATATATTTTGTGCTTTGAGAAAGTAAATGATTTCTAGAAAGCAAAGTTCTATTTTTTTATGATTCCCAGCATAGTTTTCTTGATTTTCGGGGCATGAGGTAAAACCTCACCCCAATATGTAATTATCACAGTTGGAATTAACGGTTATAGACGCATGTGCACATGTGGAGGACTGAGGGGACGCTCTCAGATCCTCGAGCAGGATTAGGGGCTACAGGGTCCCGAAATCCTAATTTCAGATGCCCAATTGAGTTATGGTCGTGGGCATCGAGTACACCCAGTTGAGTTATGGTCATAGGCATCGAGTACACCCAGTTGAGTTATGGTCCTAGGCATCGAGTACACCTAGTTGAGTTATGGTCCTGGGTGTAGAGAGACGTCAGGTTGAGTTATGGTCCTGGACGTAGAGCAGTTTTTAGTTTTCAGACATACAGTACACAGTATTTCAGATTTTAAAATTTAGTTTTCAGAAATCATACTCTTACAGAGAATTTTCAGATTTCAGATTTTCAGTATAAAGATTTCAGATTTCAGAACCCAGATATTTAGTAAGTAGTTTTCATAAACCAGATTTTCAGAAGCCAGATTTTCAGAAACATATTTCAAAAGAAATAAAGTTTTTATAAATGATATTTCTAAAAGTATGATTTTAAAGTTAAAGGACTTTTATTTTAGGTTTCGGTTTTAGTCCACTCACTTAGATTGCATTGCAATCTAACCCCCCCACCAGTCTTAGTTTGTTTTGCAGGGATTTCAGGAGGACAAGCTCGGGAGGATGGATACTGATGCAGTCACCAGGGTTAGAGTCCACCAGTATGGAGTCACAAAACATAAGAGTCCAGTCCATGGTCAAAGTAGTTCGTATGCATTAAAGTTTTTGTTATAGAATCTAATAAAATATTGTAAAAGAAGCGTTGCAGAGTATGTATTAATAAGTAATAAAAAGTATTATATGTAGATTAAGTTAAAGTCTATATGCATGACATTGCATTAGAGTAGTTTGGGATACATTTAGAAAGTCAAATGCTTATGGGGTTAGTACAGCTATCCCCTGCTGGTAACATCTCCCGGATCGGGGATGTTACACGTATAGACGTGTAGGTGTTTATAGCAGATAAACACTGAACGGCTTGCCAAAGATTCTTAATGGATGGTACACCAACATCAATAAGAATCTTCTTGGGTTGAGTGAGCATAGTGATTCTTTGACTTGAGATTCCACTGTGGATATATGAGTTACCCTCCACACTTAGATGACAGTCACGTCATCGATCTATTTAGATCAGACCTCCGCCTATTCGTTGGGTGTTGACAGATGCTCAGGATATCCTGTGTGTATCAAGAAATGAGACAAATATGACCCATAGCGTCACTGTTTGTAAAAGACATTATGTTTTTGTACAAAATTAACTATGTAGTAATGAAATTACCTTTTACCGTTTCCTAATTTATTTACTTTGATATAGAAATGGTAGAAGTCCTTATGATTAGTTCCGGATTGAGGTGATATGAGACAGTATCAATCAATAAAGGTTTAATCATTAAATATCCATAGTCGTAGTATTATCGAGACTGGACATCGATAATACGGAATAGACTAGTATTGCACTTGTGCGCGTTGTGAGGGCATAACGACATAGTTTTCATATGTTTAAGTATTGGATACTTATACAAGTGCGATAGGAGGTTGTGTTTTACCGATGGTACGGAAAACAGCTTCGCTCTGGATAGACCCCGCGGAATCCCATTGGTAGTATGTATATGTGTCTATGGGAGTCCGCTTCAGGGTAGGTGTATTTGGTCTTAACCTGAGACTTGCACCGCTAGTACTTGCGACAGTCGGTAAACTTTCGTTTTGGTCGTCCAAGGCTTTAATAGGTTCTCTGTACGCATCTTCTAGGTTTATTGAGAATCGTAGTGTATTGGATGTGATGTCAAGATGCAAGTATCACTTCAGACATATGGAGATGATGATCACGCCGGGATTCAGAACTAGTTCTATGTAATGTTGCAACTATCGAGATAATGTGACAAGGTCATGATTATCCGATTCAAAGAGACTAGTTGCTTGATATCCGATATGTGCTTCGTACGGGGCAGACACTATTCCAGCCCCAGGCCTTGCACGTGACATCAGATACTGGATCGCAATACGTAATACGACGTATACTACGCCTGACATAGATTATATATATTCCAGTAAGAATATTTCTGGAGAATTGGGTATGCACGGTGTTTTGCTAGAAGCCAACTATGTCTTGTAAATCGGTAAGCACGTGGCACGTGGTACTCACTTTATCGGATAGTCCAATAACCAGATTTACTGCCAACATATCCAAAGGTCTCTTGGGTCGCTTCCCAAAGATTCACCGATGACAGTTGACTCGATTAGAATTAATCTGGGATTAATTAAGAGAGAGAAAATTAATCTGGGATTAATTGAAACTTTATTTATTCTGGGATTAAATGTGTTCGGAGAGAGAGAATACAATTAATCTAGAATTAATCGGTAAAATAAATTTAATAGTTAAATTTGATTTTTCTATTTAATTTATACGTATGGGCTAAAATTAATGTATCAGATATATTAATATGAATTGGATTTCATTACGAAATTAAAGTCAGACTTTAATACGAACGAACGAATTAATTTAGAATTAATTTAGAATTAATTCGTAAATGACGTTCGTAATATATTTGCGAGGCATCGTTATTTAATTAAATAAGATTTAATTATTTAGCGACGAGAGTTCGTTTATTCAGATTAAACGGATCTGTACCGCGACAAATGTTCGTAGAGACATTTGAATTTTGAATTCAAATGTGGGGCCCACTTCACATGTGGTAGTTGGGAGGGTAGTTGGCATTTAAGCCAATACCACTTGCTTTTCAACCACCAAGTTTGGTTTTGTGAAACCAAGACTCTCAACTACCAAGTTTAGGTGAAAAGGGTAAAACCCTTTTACTAAAACTTATCTCTCTCTCTAATTTTGTAACACTTGAACAAAATACAAACCCTAGAAACACATGGCTTGGGCGTGAGCTTCTTGTTCTTCTTCTCATTGATTTTGTGGCAAACTAAAGTTAGCTAGCACTTCAAGGAATAAAAAAAGGTGATAAAGAACAACTCAAAGCTTAGAATCAACACAAAGGTTGGATCTTGGGAATCTTCATTCCTAACTCAAAGCTTGGACTCTACAAAGGTTGGATCTTGTAGATCATATTCCACTCAAAATTTAAAAGCTCAAATCCGTCCGTTGTAAGTATATTCCGCAACTTATAATGATCTTAATCATATTTTTCATGCTTATTAGATCCTTGGAATGTTCTAGGAACACTAACAATGGTATCAGAGTCAATTTTAAGCATGAAAATTTTTAGGGTTATTGAGCTTAAAATTTGGGGCTTTTATGTTTTGAACATGATTCTTTTAAATTGATGATTTGAGCATGTTTAGAATATGATAACTTAGAGTTATGCATGATTAGATTTGAGACAAATCAAATGAATCAAAAATAAAAAAATCCTTAGGGTGGCCGAATCTTCACAGTGCAGTGGACTGCAGTTTTTTGTTTTTTGTAACATGAAATATTGTGTTTAAATGGATGTTTAAATGTTGATTGTTGGTTTGATTGGATTAGAATCAAAGTCAATAATGTTTATGTTAAAATCAAAGAGCATGTTGAGCATGAAATGATGTATTTTGGATTCAATTTGTGTTGAGCATGAAATGATGAATTTTGGCTTCAATTTGTGTTGAGCATAAATTGTTGGTTTAAGCATGATTAATTAAGTTAATTGGTATTTTGGAAATATTGAGTTTAATTAATTAATCATGGCTAATACACTTTAATTAAAATAATTGTGATATTTAGAATATTATAATTATGTTATAAGCCTTTAAAAATGAATTGGGCTAAAAGTGTGTATTTGGGCTTAATGGATTTGGTTTGACCAAGTTTGGTTTTGGACTTTTGGATTGGATCCAAATGCCAAATGGGCCCAAAACCAATTCCATAAAGTCCAAATACATCACTTGGCACTTTAAAGAATTTAATTGAGCCTAAATTGATTTGTTGGCAATAGGGTGATTCCTATTCGGCCTTGGCATTTTGGGTTTGATCCATTATGGCCAAAGCACATGCCTTAAGAATCAATTAAAAGCCCATTGGACTTTAATTAAAAGGACATTGGATGTTATTGGGCCTTTGAGACCCATTAAGATTGGATTTGGAATCCAAGTCTTTAAGGCAAATAAATAAGTGTAAATATTTAATTTGGAATTAAATTGGAATTAGTATTGAATACAAATAAATTGGATTTAAAGTTGTAGTTCAAAATAATTCAAGAATACTTACTTTGAGTATTTATTCTTAAACGAGTTTGACTCGCGCAAATCAAATCGTTGTTTGAACATTGGATGATCATTAATTCAAAGATAAATTAATTGGATTAGATTGATTGAATAACATAATTTGTATGAATACATGAATGTGTTGTATGAATAATGTATATCAGATGGATATTAGAAGGGCGAGGGCAATTTTGGAAATTGTAATAAATTTAGAATTTATTAAATTGGACCTGCGTGTCCAACCTTTTATCTCATTATTCTTTGTATTTCTCTTCTCAGTAATTCCCCTCAATGTAAATGAGGTTTCTTTATTGTATTATGTTATTGAGTAGAAGTTAGAATAGTTCTAGCCGGGGAGAGGAAATGGAGTGATTTGTTCTAGGAAAATTTTGTGACATATCCATCCGCATATCATTATTAATTTACTTTTTGCGCTTTATGATGTTTTAGAAGCATGTTTAAGGGTGTATGATGTGACCTTAACAAAGATAATAAATTGGTTGCCAATTTACACGAAAAACCCTCAAAACATATTAAGCGTTTTTCCTTCCGTTGAGTGATTCTTACTCAAGATCCAAAGTTGGCAATGGTTTGTTGGCCAAAGTCAAGACCTTTGTCAATTGCGGATGTGTTTGAATCATGAGAGTTTTGTTCCATATCGGTGTCTTGTCCAAGTCGTGATTTGTTGGCCAAAGTCAAGATCACTTCTTATCCATCGACATTGATTACGAAGCTTTCAATGTCAATGGGTCCCGCTTAACTGGAATCATTAAGCTTGTTGTGCCAAAGCCAAGGCTTAGTTGATTCAGAGGAAAAATGTTTGAAAATATATTGGATATATTGGCATATATATTGTATATATGTTTCAGACTTGGTGGTCCACCTACCGGATCTAGGAATTGGATGAGATCCAATTGATCTTAGAGATCTACCTAGTTAAATATCATACAGCTTGTTGGCCAAAGTCAAGGTTGTGTGTTATTTAATGGAATCCTAGCCCACTAGGAAACTAGGTTTCCTGAGTACTCGACAGAGGGTTAGAGACTCACCGAAAATTGTGGGAGGCTAGTATTGAATTTGCAATTTCATTCAGATACTTAGCTTTACGCGGTTTCAAATTATTTCGTCAAAATTATTTTATTAGTTGGACTAATACAATGTTATTTTTCTTGTAACAGTTAGACTGTACCCAAATATCATTGACTAGATAGTTGGACTATCGTAGTCAAGATGACTGGAAAGGGAAATGTCCGAGACATTATCATGGGTGAAAATATCTTCAAGGGCACGAACTTTACCGATTGGGAAATGAATCTAAGGATAGTCCTTGGAGCCGAGAGGCTGCTATATACTATACAGATACCTCTTGGGCCTAAGCCCAAACCTGATGAGCTACTTGAGCTGGAGTTTTAGAAGACTCACAGCGATGATTGTGATACTACTCAGTCTATTATGCTTGCTTCTATGACTCAGCATTTCCGTCGACAGAACAGGGACTTGGATCCCTATAACATGTTGGCGAGGTTGGAAGATCTTCACCGATATAACCGAAGGTCACAGAGATATGAGTTAGTGAAGAAGCTCTTCCGTTCACGTTTATCAGAAGGCATGTCTGTTGAGTCCCATGTGGCACAGATGATTGCTGACATAGATGAGCTGGATGAGATGGGGATAGTCTTTAAGGCTGAGATTACCATAGATATGGTCCTACAATCTCTCCCCGAAACTTGGAGACAGTTCATCATAAACTATAATTTGATGAACACTGATGATACTCTTGGAGACTTATTGTCGGTTCTCAAGTAATCCGAGAAATAGCTGCTTAAAGGCAACAAGCGCGAGACGCACTTTGCTTCGACATCTCAGACATCGAGGGCTAGGCTCAAGGCGACTGGAGGTGTGAAGAATAAGAAGCATAAAATAAAGGGCAATGCCAAATCTTCAAAGGCTTCCGGGAAACCTAAGGATAAATCTCATGATGTTTGCCTCCAGTATGGCAAGCGGGGTCACTGGAAGCGTGACTGCCGCGAGTACGAGGCGCTCTAGAAGGAGATTAAAGCGGGCAAGGCACCGGCTTCAGGTATGTTTGTTATTGAGATAAACATGACTACTTCTAGTTTAAAAAATTGGATTTTTGATTCTGGTTGTGGTACTCATATATGTACTGATGTGAAGGATCTGCAGATTAGCAGGAGACTGGCCTCAGGGGAGATTGATCTACGCGTCGGAAATGGGGCACCGGTCGTCGTTTTGTCCGTTGGCACTTTTGTTTTAGAACTGCCTTCAGGGCATGTACTTAAACTTTCAGATTGTTATTATGTACATAGTTTGACTAGGAATATTATCTCTGTATCTTGTTTGACCCAATGCGGGTACACTTTTGTATTCCGAAACACTGGGTGTTTTGTTTATAAAGATGATTTTGAGATATGTTCTACTGATGCTAATAATGGTCTTTATATTTTGAATATAAATCAATCTCAAACATATAATGTAACAAACAAAAGGCTCAAAACGAGTAACAAAGATGAAACTTATATGTGGCATTGTCGTCTGGGACACATAAACAAGACTCGCATATCCACACTTTCGAAGAGTGGGTACTTGGACGGATTTGATCCAAATTCATATGACGTCTGCGAATCTTGCTTATTAGGCAAAATGCCTAAATCACCTTTTAGCGGTAAGGGTGAACGCACCACCGAACTGTTAGCCCTCGTTCATAGTGATGTTTGTGGGCCAATGTCTAGCCAGGCTAAAGGTGGATATGAATACTTTGTAAACTTTACGGATGATGCATCACGTTATGGTTATGTGTATCTTATGAGAAACAAGTCAGAAACTTTTGAGAAATTCAAAGAGTTTCGACACGAAGTTGAAAAAAAGACCGGCAAGAGTATAAAGACATTACGGTCGGACCGTGGTGGTGAATACTTGAGCAATGAGTTTCTAGATTACTTGAAATAATATGGTATTGTTTCACATTTGACTCCTCATGGAACACCGCAATTAAACGGTGTATCCAAACGGAGAAACCGAACTTTGTTAGACATGGTAAGGTCTATGATGAGTCGCACTGAGCTACCTATTTCCTACTGGGATATACATTAAACAGTACAATTCTTATTTTGAAAAAGGTTCCGTCAAAGTCTGCACAATACTCCGTATGAGATATGGACAGGAAAGAAACCGGGTTTCTCATTCCTGAAGATTTGGGGATGCTGGGCATACGTCAAACGTTTGGAAGGTACCAAACTTGAGCCAAATCGGATAAATGCCTATTCGTAGGATATCATAGGGAAACCAAATGATATTACTTCTATCACCCACGAGAGAACAAAGTATTTGTTGCTCTACATGCAGTTTTCCTTGAGAAGGAATTCCTAAATGCAATGGTTAGTGGGAGGAAAGTAGAACTCGATGAAAATCGGAGTGATACTGTTCTTGGCATAGAATCCTCAACGGAACAAGAACAGTCCATCCGGGATGAGATTGTACCACAATCTTCTATTACACAAGGACCGCGTAGGTTAGAGAGAGTCAGGATACAACCTGAGAGGTATGGGTTTCTGATCTCACCTCATGTAGATATTAATCTCATTGAGGATACTGAACCGGCTACGTATGAGGAAGCGATACAAGATATCGATTCCGCTTTATGGCAAGAAGCCATGAAGTCCGAAATGGATTCCATGTACCAGAACCAAGTTTGGACACTGGTTAATGCACCAGAAGTCGTAAAGCCTATTGGATGCAAATGGGTCTTCAAGAAGAAGACCGACATGGATGGCAACGTACAAACGTACAAAGCTAGGCTTGTAGCAAAAGGGTATCGTCAACGACATGGTGTCGATTACGACGAAACTTTCTCACCCGTTGCCATGATTAAATCCATTCGGATAATGCTTGCTATTGCTGCATATTTCGATTACAAGATATGGCAGATGGACGTTAAAACTCTTTCCTTAACAGAAACCTTTTGAGGATGTTTATATGCAACAGCCTGACGGTTTTCGTGCCTAAACTTGCAAACAAGGTTTGTAAGTTAAATCGGTCCATTTATGGACTGAAGCAAGCATCGCGCGTTCATGGAACCAACGTTTTGATGAGATCATAAAAGAATATGATTTCATTCAAAACGAAGATGATCCTTGTGTATATAAGAAGGTTAGTGGGAGAGCACTGACTTTTATTGTCCTTTATATTGATGATGTATTGCTTATGGGCAATGACATTCCAATGTTAACATCGGTGAAAGCTTGGCTTTCATTAAAATTCTCCATGAAAGATCTGGGAGAAGCAGCTTATATTCTAGGAATAACGATCTACCGAGATAGATCTAGAAAGCTTCTTGGACTCTCCCAGAGCACGTACATTGACAAAGTGTTGAAAAGATTCAACATGGATCAGTCCAATAGGGGACTGTTACCAGTGTCACATGGCATCACTCTATCTAAAGACATGTGTCCTAAAACTCAAGATGAGAGAAACAATATGAGTCGAATATCGTTCGCCTTGGCAGTCGGATCGATCATGTATGCCATGATATGTACGCGACCTGATGTCTCGTATGCTTTGAGCATGTGTAGTCGCTATCAGGCCGATCCAGGTGATGGTCACTGAATGGTGGTTAAGAACATCCTTAAGTATCTTAGACGAACTAAAGATGCTTTCTTAGTTTATGGAGATGGAGAACTTGAGGCAACTGGGTATACCGATGCAAGTTTCCAAACCGATAAAGATGACTCTAAGTCGCAATCCGGGTACATATTTTGTTTGAACAACGGAGCAGTAAGCTAGAAATCTTCCAAGCAAGAGATTGTTGCCGATTCAACAACATAAGTGGAGTATATTGCACAGCTGAAGGCAGCAATAGAGGCAGTTTGGATCCGTAAATTCCTAATTGGATTAGGAGTAGTTCCGTTAGCAGCTGAACCCGTTCCATTGTATTGTGACAATAACAAAGCTATAGCGCCGGCTAAAGAACCGCGGTCTCATCAACGATCCAAGCATGTTCTTTGACGTTTCCATCTGATTTGTGAGATCATACATCGTGGCGATGTGAATATCGAGAAGGTCGCATCAGATGATAACATTGCAGATCCGCTGACGAAAGCTATTTCACAGTAGAAGTTTGAGAAACATATACATAGTTCAGATGTTAGATGCTTGAGTGGCTGGCTATAGGCCAAGTGGGAGATTGTTAGACAATTATGACCCATATCGTCACTGTTTGTAAAAGACATTATGTTTTTGTACAAAATTAACTATGTAGTAATGAAATTGCCTTTTACCGTTTCGTAATTTATTTACTTTGATATAGAAATGGTAGAAGTCCTTATGATTAGTTCCAGATTGAGATGATATGAGACAATATCAATCCATAAAGGTTTAATCATTAAATATCCCTAGTCATAGTATTATCAAGACTGGACATCGATAATGTAGAATAGACTAGTATTGCACTTGTGCGCGTTGTGAGGGCATAACGGCACAGTTCTCATATTTTTAAGTATTGGATTCTTATGCAAGTGCGATAAGAGGTTGTGTTTTACCGATGGTACGGAAAACAGTTTCGCTTTGGATAGACCCCGCAGAATCCTATTGGTAGTATGTATATGTGTCTATGGGAGTCCGCTTCAGGGTAGGTGTATTTGGTCTTAACCTGAGACTTGCACTGTTAGTACTTGCGACAATCGGTAAACTTTCATTTTGGTCGTCCAGGGCTTTAACAGGTTCGGTGTACGCCTCTTTTAGGTTTATTGAGAATCGTAGTGTATTGGATGTGATGTCAAGATGAAAGTATCACTTCAGACATATGGAGATGATGATCACGCATGGATTCAGAACTAGTTCTATATAGTGTTGCTACCATCGAGATAATGTGACAAGGTCATAATTATCTGATTCAAAGAGACTAGTTACTTGATATCCGATATGTGCTTCATACGGGGCAGACACTATTCCAGCCCCAGGCCTTGCACGTGACATCAGATACTGGATAGCTATACGCAATATGACGTATACTACGCCTGGCATAGATTATATATATTCCAGTAAGAATATTTCTGGAGAATTGGGTAGGCACGGTGCTTTGCTAGAAGTCAACCATGTCTTGTAAATCGGTAAGCACGTGGTACGAGCTACTCACTTTATCGGATAGTGCGATAACCGGATTTACTGCCAACATATCCAGATGTCTCTTGGGTCGCTTCCCAAAGATTCACTGATGACAGTTGACTCGATTAGAATTAATCTGTGATTAATTAAGAGAGAGAAAACTAATCTGGGATTAATTGAAGCTTTATTTAATCTGGGATAAAATATGTTCGGAAGAAAGAGAATATGATTAATCTGGAATTAATAGGTAAAATAAATTTAATAGTTAAATTTGATTTTTCTATTTAATTTATACGTATGGGCTAAAATTAATGTATCAGATATATTAATATGAATTGGATTTCATTACTATATTAAAGTCAGACATTAATACGAAAGAACGAATTAATTTATAATTAATTCGTAAATGACGTTCGTAATATATTTACGAGGCATCGTTATTTAATTAAATAAGATTTAATTATTTAGCGACAAGAGTTCGTTTAATCGGATTAAACGAATTTGTGCCGCAGCAATAGTTCGTAGAGCAATTTGAATTTTGAATTCAAATGTGGGGCCCACTTCACATTTGGTAGTTGGGAGGGTAGTTGGCATTTAAACCAATACCACTTGTTTTTCAACCACTGAGTTTTGGTTTTGTGAAACCAAGACTCTCAACTACCAAGTTTAGTTGAAAAGGGTAAAACCCTTTTACTAAAACTTATCTCTCTATCTCATTTTGTAACACTTGAACAAAATACAAACCCTAGAAACACATGGCTTGGGCGTGAGCTTCTTGTTCTTCTTCTCATTGATTTTGTGGCAAAATCAAGTTAGCTAGCACTTCAAGGAATAAACAAAGGTGATAGTGAAACAACTCAAAGCTTGGAATCAACATAAAGGTTGGATCTTGGAGATCTTCATTCCTAACTCAAAGCTTGGAATCTAAAAAGGTTGGATCTTGGAGATCATATTCCACCCAAAACTTAAAAGCTCAAATCCGTTCATTGTAAGTATATTCCGCAACTTATAATGATCTTAATTACATTTTTCATGCTTATTAGATCCTTGGCATGTTCTAGGAACTCTAACATAGATGGCAGTCACGTCACCGATCTATTTAGATCAGACCTCCGCCTATTCGTTGGGTGTGGTCAGATGCTCAGGATATCCTGTGTGTATCAAGAAATGATTCATCAGTTCTGTGTTCAGGGCATAGGTATTCAATATGGAATTAGCAATCTATTAGATCCATGGGCCCGTGGTACACTGTAGAAGTCAATTCTAAGTGTTATTAAGGGATTGCTAATAGAAACGTCGATGTGATTATATCTATAGAGATTTAACGTTTATATCTATATCTCTGGAATAATCCAGATAACTGTGACATATGGATTATACGTATGCCATGACCTCGACTTGTATGGTTCATATAGTTTATCCAAGTTCGTCATATTTTACAGGTGGGTAGATTATCGACAGGAAATTTGATTTCGTGACAGATATGCCTGAACCTAGAGAGTCTCACTAATGAAATATAATCGTAGAGCACTAGGACAACTTTTATAAATAAAATCGATTATTTATAAATCGTTTAACGGTTAAATGAAAAATACATGCAAAGGGACGTAATGGTCATTTCCTAATTAATGTGTATTTGTATTTAATATTTGATTTTATTAAATACACATTAGTTAAATGTCAAATTGTGATATTGGACATATATCATTGATATATGTATTTTGATTATTTAATGTAAATATAATACAAATATTTAAGATATTTATATTTACTTATTTAATTATATAAATATTATATGATTAAATTAATTAAATTGGAAAATATCTTAAGTAATGATTCACCTTTAAATGGCCTAATATGATTAGATACATTTGTTATTTTTCATTAAATACTTTAATGATAAAAATATCTAAAGTCAAGTATATCTTTTTCATTTAATTAAATTGAAAAAATTGAAATATCAGGATATTTTAATTTCTTCAATGTTTCGGCAAAGTGAGGTTTTTACAAATTGGTTTTGTTTTCTTTTTGTTTCATAACTACAAGTTACCAAATATATTACAAAGTAAAGTCCGAGAGAAACTTAAAAAACAAAGGAAAAAGCTTAAGAAAAATTGGATTTTGTAAGTATTTTCCAATTTTTTTCAACATGAAAAATATTTCTATGTTTCTAGGATTCAACATGTGTTGCTTAGAATTTTCTCTACTCTTTAAGTATGTAATTAAATTGGTTGGAACTTGTTTGAAAGATGTTAGCCTGTGTGATTAAACAAAGTGAACTTATAATTAGTTATTAAGCTTTCTTTTGATTAATTAGTAATCAAGCTGCCATTCTAGAGTTTCAAGGCGACTCATTTATGACCTAGAATTGTTCTTGTGTTATTTCAAGTGGTGAGACTTATTTGGTGTGTTAAAGAATTGATTGAAGTGTTGAATTTATTCAATTTAGTGTAAATTGATCAATTGGAGTACTTTATGAAATTAGGGTTCTTAATCTATTCCAATTTTTGGGATTTTCATATATATGATGTATTATGATGTATATATGATGTATATTAAATTTGGGATTGATTGGATTTGATCTTGACTTATTTTGAACACAATTGGGCGAAATTACAAATCATGGAAAATATTGGGCTGTTTCGGCAATTACAAAAATTTGGAATTTTTGTTGCAATTTGTATTTTGATGTGTTGGACATGTATAAATTATTTTGGGATTTATTTGGAATCACTTAAATATGTATTTGACAATTTAAGGACCACAATGAATAAAATACAAACTTTGGGGTCAATTCGGTAATTACCAAGAAATATGATTTCTTGGGTTAAATTTCAATTTTTAGTATTAGGTAATTAAATTAATAAGTTTATTTAATTGATCCAAGAAAAATTATTGAAATCGTAATATTTTGATTTTCCGCGTTCCGTTGAGTTACCGAGTATTCCCTATAAAACCCAAACAAAATGGTATCAGAGCGAGTCTGATTCTGAACACTCGATATTATGCCTTTAAATTCAATGTTTAATTTAATCTTTACTTTATGCATGCTTATGTTTATTTAATTTGATTAAATAAAGTAAAAGCATCTTTTGCGGAAAATCCCTATCTAAAATAAGGTTTTAAAATATGTATTTGATGCATATTACTTAGACCGTCTTGTCAATACCTCTTATGGATAAATCTTCTACGACTATAGCCAAGACTGTGCCAAAGTTGTTAGGATATGGCCGGTAGAAATTTATTTGTACTGGATATATTTTGATATTAGGTGAATTCAAACGAAAGCGCAATCCTAAACGTGTCAATGCTGTCAGGGTTACACAAGTATCTTGAATTTATCATTGACAAGTTTAACATTGGTACGCCTTCTTATGAACGTGCCAAAGCTGTCACAACGAGAAACGACCAGGACCGAAACCCCATGAGTCACTGGTGAGTGATCGACAATGAATTGTCTACCTAATGAATATACGTATACGAGAACGTGCCAAAGCTGTGAGCTGAAATATATTCATGGGGTCCACCTTTCATTATTATCTTATGATTTGATTATCGCATGTTTTGTATTCTGACTGGGGATTATAGTTTTTCATGAAATAATGGGAGGAGCATTTTTAGATTAAAAATCCATGACCTATTTAATGCTTTTGATATAATTTGAAACTATTTTATTTCTGCTAATAGTTGATTCGCTTTCTATTTGATAGATTTTTGATGGCGGCACCTTCGACCAATCTTTTTGCTCGTATGCTTCATACAAATAAGCTTAAGGGCGCTGAAAACTTTGCGGATTGAGATATGGATTTGATGATTGTCCTAAAATCTGAAAAGCTGAAATACATTTTGGAAGGTCCATTACCACTTCCTATATCAGATGTTGCATCTTCTGAAGAGTTTGATGTTGGACAATTATGACCCATAGCATCACTATTTGTACAAACATGGTGTTATTGTACAAATTAACTATGTGACAAAGGAAATTGCTCTTTTATCATTTGTAATTGGATTACCAAGATACATAAATGATAAAATTCCATATGATTAGTACCGGATTAATAAGATATGAGACCATATTAATCCACTAAGGTTTAATCATAAAAAATCCATAGTCGTAGTATTATCGAGACTGGACATCGATAATGCAGAATAGACTAGTATTGCACTTGTGCGCGTTGTGGGAGCATAACGACATAGTTCACATATATTTAAGTATTGGATATTTATGCAAGTGTGATAGGAGGTTGTGTTTACCGATGGTACGGGAACAGCTTCGCTCTGGATAGACCCATCGGAATCCCATTGGTAGTATGACTATGTGTCTATGAGAATCCGAATAAAGGTAGGTGTATTTGGTCTTAACCTGAGACTTGCATCGCTAATACTTGTCACAATCAATATACTTTGGTTTTGGTCGTTTGGGGCTTTAACAGGTTCTATGTACCCCTCTTCTGGGTATATTGAGAATCGTAATGTATTGGGTGTGATGTCAAGATGGAAGTATCACTTCAGTCATATGGATACGGAACTAATACACTTAAGTACTGCAGTCATCAGGATAATATGACTAGGTCATGTTTATCCGATTATAGAAACTAGTTACCAGAGATCCGATATATGCTTTGTTCGGGGCAGACAGAGTTCCAGTCCCAGGCCTAGCATGTGACATTCGATACTTGATCGCTATACGCAATACTATGTATACTACGCCTGACACATATTATATATTCCTTAAATAAAATATTTCTTGAGAATTGGGTAGGCACAGTACTTTGCTAGAAGCCAACTATGTCTTGTAAATCGGTAAGAACGGGGTACTAGGTACGCACGTATTCGGATACTCCGATGACCGAATTTACTGCCAACGTATCTAGGGATCTCATGGGTCGCTTCCCGAAGATTCACCGATGACGTATGACTCGAACATAATTAATCTGGGATTAATTAAAAGAGAGAGAAAAATTAATCTAGGATTAATTACTTAGAATTTTATCTGGGATAATATTCAATTTAAAAAGAGAGAAGGATTAATTTGGAATTAATCGATTAAAATAATATATTCGATATATTAAATGAAATTAGATTTCATAACGGAATTTGAATTGGATTTTAATTCGGGCGAACGAATTAATTTAGAATTAATTCGCGAGCGACTTTAATAGTAATTTTGCTATGCATTATTATTTAATTAAATTTGATTTAATTAAGTCGCAACGGAAAAATTCGTTAATTCGAAATTAACGAACTCGAGCCCGGAATGTGTTTGTGGGCCCACTCAGATTTTGAATCAAGTGGGGCCCATATTAAGTCACATCATAAATCATTTTTTTATTTTAAGGTGATGGAATTTGGTGAGCTTATGGTAGGTAACTTGTTACATACACAAGTTTGACATGTGATGGACATTTTACTAACTTACCTTTTTGTAAATGGATTTTGATTTTTGAAATCAATATACATTAAAAAAAATTGAAACACAACACATCTCTTCCTCTCTCTCATCTTCATGGCAAAGTGAAGAAAATTTCCTCTCCCAATTTTCTTGGCTAGACCGAGAACTTCAAGAACATTAGAGGAATTTTTGTTGCAAATTTCTCCATTGCTAGCACATAAAGATTCATACAAAGGTGATAGGGAAACATTTCCCATGAGTTTGGTATATGGGTGAGGGTAATTTTGGAAATTGTTGTAATAAATTTAGAATTTATAAAATTTGACATGCGTGTCCAGCCTATTGCCTATTTTCTCATTGTATTTCTCTTCTCACTTATTCCCCTCAATGTAAATGAGGTTTCTTTAGAAGTGTTATGTAATTGGGTAGAAGTAAGAATAGTGCTAGCCGGGGAGAGGAAATAGAGTGATTTGTTCTAGGAATAATTTGTGAGATATCAATCCGCATATCATTATTAATTTATTTACTGCGCCTTATTATACTTTTAGAATGCATGCTTAAGGGTGTATGATGAGACCTAATCAAAGATAATTAATTGGTTGCCAATTACGCGAAAAACCCTCAACAAATATTAAACGTTTTCCTTCCATTTAGTGATTCTCTCTCAAGATCAAAGATTGGCACTGGTTTGTTGGCCAAAGTCAAGACCCTACTGCATGCGCACATCACCTTAGTTATTGATCAACGTACTAGCCCTCACCTAGTAACAATACACACATCCAACACCTCAAGACCTGCTCCCCTCATTCGACGCTCATGAACCCTCTCTTTGCCATTCAACGACCAACTGCCATACACAGCACTAAGGCCTTCACACCTGCCCCTCCCCACTTCCTTTTGCCATTCCACTCAAAGCCATGCAACTTACTGCCACAAACTACCCAAAATAAGTCCTTTCTCCTTCCCCGAAACTATCCCAAAACTACACTGAAAAAAAGTCCAAAAATTACTCAAAATAGTGAACAAAAACTGCCCAGTAAAACATTCCGTAAGCCACCCAAAACAGTCCCCGAAACACCCAAAAAAGTAGCCTTAACACACCTGGACAGTGACCAGAAAATACAGCGAAAACAGAAACAAAACGGAGTAAAAACAGCGACCAAAACGGCAAGCTAAGACGTTAATCCAGTGAACCGGAAGAGTTGCGGAGTGATAGCCCTTCCGACGGCCGTGAAAGGCGAGTCCGAAAGTCGACATAAAAGGTTAGACCTGAGGGTACTTTTCCTATTATTTCCATCAATCTTTTGAATTGTTTTATTCGTTTTTATCGCCTGCGAGTCGTTTATTGATGGACGATTGTGGCCCTTGAATAAATGGAAGATATATGAATTGTGGAATGATGTATGTTGTGGCCCTTGAATAAAATGAAAAATGTGTCGCCTCTTGTGGTATATATGATGGAAACCTGGACATAAATTACATAGCCGATTCCGAATGGACGGTAGTATGATCTGTACTCGGGATACAACTCTATGTACCACTTGAGTAAACGGCGCATATTTCGTTTTATGTTGTTTTGATTTGTTTATTATTCGCTACTTAATTTCTGCATGTTATTTATTTATGTAATGATGAGAAAAGCGCATGGGCTTAGTAAGTGCGATGATAGGTCCTCTAATTGAAGAGGTTAAAATCCTTTACCACGATGCTTCGCCGCGCCAGACGATGTATATCCGATTGGATGTGAGATATGTTCAATCGGGTATACGAAATCCGATATCTTTGTATTTGCTTTTGTTTTATATATATATGTATTGTGTTAATTGCGCATGGGCTTAGTAAGTGCGATGAAAGGTCCTCTAATTGAAGAGGTTAAAATCCTTTACCACGATGCTTCGCCGCGTTAGATATCTTTGTATTTACTTTTGTTTATATATATGCATTGTGTTAATTGCGCATGGGCTTAGTAAGTGCGATGAAAGGTCCTCTAATTGAAGAGGTTAAAATCCTTTACCACGATGCTTCGCCGCGCTGGATATCTTTGTATTCACTTTTGTTTTATATATATATGTATTGTGTTAATTGCGCATGGGCTTAGTAAGTGCGATGAAAGGTCCTCTAATTGAAGAGGTTAAAATCCTTTACCACGATGCTTCGCCGTGCCAGATATCTTTGTATTTACTTTCGTTTCATATGTATGCATTGCATTAATTGCGCATGGGCTTAGTAAGTGCGATGAAAGGTCCTCTAATTGAAGAGGTTAAAATCCTTTACCACGATGCTTCCCCACGCCGGGTATCTTTGTATTTACTTTCGTTTCATATTTATGCATTGCATTAATTGTGCATGGGCTTAGTAAGTGCGATGAAAGGTCCTCTAATTGAAGAGGTTAAAATCCTTTGCCACGATGCTTTGACGCGCTGAATAAGGTGTATTCGATTGAGTGTGAGATATGTTCGATCGGATACGCGATGCCCGATATCATTTTCTTTACTTTATATATGCATTATATTATGTGCGCATGGGCTTAATAAGTGGGATTAAAAGTCCTCCATGTCGAGGAGTTAAAAGTCTTTACCACTATGTTTTGCCGCGCTTCTTGCCATGTCATTTATCTTTTAGAACATCATTGCTCTATTCTCGCATTAGTCATAAAATCCCATATAGTCATATTTATCTTTGTCTGCATCGTAATGAAAAGCACATTTATTCCATTGGTTGCATCACTTACCTTAGTCTTCGCTTAACGTATTACAATTGATATATCCATGTCATGATAGCATTTGAGTATTATTTCTTGTGGTATATCGGATGGAAACCCATACATAAATTTCGTAGCCGATTCCGAATGGACGGTAATGCGGTCTGTACATGGGATAAAATTCCACGTACCACTTGGAAAAGTGCTCATAGGTGTGTTTGTGTCCATATTAGTGATCTTCTTTTGCACCACGTCATAGCATGCTTACTTTAATGCCTAATTGCATCCTTAAGTGTCTTTTTGCATTATGTACTTAGTTGACTCTTTTATTTACACATGGACATGTAATGGCAATTTATTTATGCTTCCGCACGTATAAGTATGATATGTCTATGAAATCACATGTTCGCCATTATTTGATTCGCTTTTATGTGTGCTTGCGTGGTTAGTGTGTGTTTGTGTTTCCATGAATACAATATGCCAATGAAGTTGTATGTTCGTTGCTACTTTGATTTAATTTCAAGCATGCAATCTTAAATGTAAGATATATGCAAATCTAGGTGTAAGTTTTATTTTTGCGCATATGAACTTAGAATCATGATACTCTTGGAAATAAGTGTTACTTAAGCTTGATTAAATTATTACACAAATCCTTTCATTACAAGTGACATAAGTAAAGGACCATTCTGAACCCAACGGTTTGAGGTCTTCCCTTGCGAGGGGTGAGTGCGGCCTTAAATCTCATTTTCCCGGTTCACACCGGGTGGCGACTCCATTATTCTCCGGTTTAGTCCCCCGTGGCTACTCCGTACTCCTGACCGGGCCGCGAGCCCGGAACAGCATGCGTCGTCCAGTTTCTGTGTTCCCATAGTCTAGCGACTCCACTGGGGATAGAGAATCGGCCCCGAAATATTGTCTTGTAATGTTTGGATTCATGTCCTAATTGACCGTGTCTATAATGGATAAAATGGGGGTTTAATCAAAGGCATTTTGAGGCTAGGTAATAGTTTGGTGTCTTCCTTCACTCACTACTTTTCTAGAAGGAAAAGCTGTGAAGGCACCTAGATATCCATCTACTCGTAGCCTATTGTGATGGACTAATTTGGAGGACTCGTTGTTTATTCCTGACACCAAGCGATAACAGCCTAAGAGGCTTGGGTATTTAAGTGAGCCTCGCTCCACCCTCCCTCTGGGGAATCTACAACGGGAAATCGATTTGACAGTCAGTCACACACCATAGCTCATTGACACGTACCTTAGTGTATAAAAAAAAGGTACGCTCACTTGGCCGCTCGAACCCTTGATTGAGGAGACCTAGTTGTGGGCCATCATTCGCCGGTGAGAGCCTTTGTCTACACTCTTGCGAACCCACCCATAGACCGGTGTTATATGGTTAAAGTAACAATTATTTCCTTGAGTATGTGCTTGTGGACCATCCTCATTTGGATGCAGTTGGACTATTGTCAGAAATGCGAACTTGTTGGGCCATTTAAACTGGGGCGAGTTCGTATCCTATGACAAATAGGCCCAAAGCTTCTGAAATGTCGATGGGCCACTCTATAGAACTTATTGCTTTATGCTTGAATTATCTTGTTATGTTTGTGTTTTGGACCATCGTTATTTGGATCCAGTTGGACCTTTTGTCAAGAGATGTGAACTTGTTGGGCCACTTAAACTGGGACGAGTTCGTGTCCTATGACAGTTGGGCCAAAGCTTCTAAAATGCCGATGCGTCATTTTATGTATGGGCCTTTGTATCATTTGAAGTTATTTGGTTATGTTATCGCGAAGTGTATACCTATTGGGCCATTTCAACTGGGACAAGTTTGCACCGCGCAATAATTTGATTGAACACTTTAAAATGATAATGGGCCAATTAGTGCAAATTCTTTTATAAGCTTATTTATTCCATATATCGCATACATGACATGCACTCATGTATACATGCATCATGCTAACCCCCTTTGTGTAAAAGCCATCATAGATACCTGTTGGGTTGGGGAAGACTTGTCAGAAGACCATCAGCCAATATGAATAAGTCAGCCAACGAAAGATCCCACCTGGATCAATTGGAGACCAAAATAACAGGAATTATTAAGATATTGCAAGCTCTGACTAATGATGTGGCCAGTTTGACCGCACTCCGTATAGCTGATAACAGAGAGATGAACAATCAGAATGGAAAGACCATCGGGGAACCTTCGGAGACCAAACTCTCTCCTTCCGAGATCGCCTCTATCGGAAATAGATGATTCTCCAATCTTGGTAGACCTTTGTCAAAGGTGTTTAAGAAACTGAAGATGAAAAGACTTCTAAAACCCTTAAAACCTAGACCACTTCCAAACCTTGTGCCACCGTACCTCAACCTAAATCAGTATTGTTACTTCCACCAAGAAAGGGGCCATGAAACTAATAACTGCATCCGCCTTAGGCATGAAATCCAAAACCTCATTGATGCCCATAAAATACCCAACCCGGAAAAAGAACAAGCCAACATACACAAAAAACCTCCACCTACCCACATTATTGACTCCGGCCTACCCGACAATCTTGTCTTCCCAACCCACAACTACCAAACTTCTTGCACGGGGATACGAGGAAACAAAGGTAAAAGTGAAATAAAGCAAAGGGAGGATCTTTGGGAAAACTTCTCAAACAGTGATTAGACGGGGGTTGCAAAAGGGAAGAAAAAAAATGAGAAGAAGAACTACTGTACCTGGAGAAATTGATGGTTGAATGAAATAAGAAAGAAGCAAGGGAAAATAAAGTTGCAATTTATGGAGATGTTTGTCTCCCATATCTTATTCAGTTGTGATCCAGCATTTATTAATAGAGACATTGATTTTGTCTATTTGTTCGAACCTTTCCTTAATGATAATAAAGATGTTCATTTCGTTAACTTGCCTGAGTCTCTACAACGTAAGTATATTGGACAAAAGTATTCAACCTTGGTACTATGATACTCAAGGATATTTCGAACCCGGTGAATTTTTGGAAGAAACAAGTAGAAAAGACAGGATAACCATTCAGCAATGGGAAACGGGACAATGAGACTGTCAGATTTATAGAAGAATGAGTTCACCGAGCCGATCGACGTGGACAGATTGAAACAGTACATTACTTGAGGAAGAAAAGACCAAGCAGTCACCAAGGGAATTGGCGGAAGACCTAACCCGATGGGATAAGAAACACATGCATGCATGCATACAAGTAACCCATTTTATATTCCTTTTGTGTTTGTTTTATTTTGTGTTCACAGGTTTTGGAGAAGAAAATAGAAAGTGGCAAAGACAAGCCATTCAAAAACAGCCAAAGAAAAGTATCGGATTCGGGTAATAATCCTAGGGCTGAGGCCTATATTGGTAACAAATGCGGGTAGTAATATGAGGGTTGAGGCCCACATTGGTGCTAGTTTTGGGGAGGAGTCCCAGACCTGAGGCCTACATGAGTTTGAGTTTCGGGAATGGATCTCAAGGGGCGAAGCCCACATTATCAGAAGATGACGGAAGAATTATATGGAATGAGTGAAAACAAAATGAGAGAGAGAAATCTTTGATAGTTAGACATATGTCAGGTGATGACATTATTTACTGTAGGGAGAAGCTTTAGAAACGATAAGTGCGAGACGTGCTCTCATCCGGTATTCTGAATGGATTGATCTCAGCAGGACTCGCGAGCACTTGGTTACGGGATCTCAACAGTGGAAACCTGAGTGTTTGGCAACATGACTAGCCGAAGGGATGATGGATCGGTGAATGACCGTTTGCCTGGATGTCCACCCTGGTTTACTTATGCTATGATATATGATATGGTTGGGAACAAAGAAAGTCTCTGAAAAGAAAAGAAAAATAGACCACCTATAACCGATAAGCGTGAAGCTACCCATGGGCGAGTATTAGGACCACCATAAGGAGAAATGCTACCTTAAAGGGTAGGTGTGTAAAAAAAATAAAAATATGAAAAGAATGAAAAGAAAGAGACAAGAAAAGAGAAAAAGACCATATCATGTTGAGTATGACGAAGTAATCACAGAGTGTGATCAAGACATCCAGTTTGATTAGACCCACCGATTCGATTCTCTGAAACGAAATCATCGAGTTAGATCCCTTAAGGAATAAACTGCGAAAGAGCCCTGACACACACACACACAAGGAGTCTAGTTCAGATCACCTATTTAGAGGATCAGAGTTGAGTGTATTAAGTACTTCGAAGGTTCTCAGGTTTCGATGTGAAAGCATTCGTTGAGGACGATAATATGTCTAGCTATCAGGATTATCTCATGAGAGTTAATTTAATATGTTGAAATGACACATTAGCATCAGCACCAGTCTTGCCGGGTATGGCACTTTTGGGGCGAAACCCACATTATCATTATTAGTTTGGTCGAGTATGGCACTCTAAGGGCGATGCCATTTTAGTATCAGTTTGGGACGAGGTCCATATCAGTATCAGTTGGGATGAGGTCCATATCAGTATCAGTTTGGGGCGAGGCCCACATCAGTATTAGCATGGGGGCGAGGCCCATATCAGTATCAGTATGGGGCTAGGCCCATATCAGTATCAGTTTTGGGGGCGAGGCCCATATCAGTAACAGTTCGGGGGCGAGTCCCATATCGTTATCAGAACCAGTCTTGCCGGGTATGGCACTCTAGGGCGAGGCCCATATCTTTATCAGAATAAGTCTTGCCTGGTATGGAACTCTGGGGGCAGGGCCCACATCCTTATCAGAATCAGTCCTGCTTGGTATGACACTCCAGGGCCGAGGCTTACGTCAGCATCAGTAGCAGTTTGGAGATGCGTTCTAGGGTTGTAACCCACGTCATCAGTATCAGTAGTTTTGGGGATGCGTCCCAGGGTTGTACCCACTACATCATATCAGCAGTTTTGGCAATGCGTCCCAAGGTTGAGGCCCATGTTTTATCAGCATTTTTGGGATGTTGTCCCAGGGTTGTAAACCCATATCATCAGCAGTTTTTGGGATGCGTCCCAGGGTCGAGGCCCATTTTTACAGTGTTATCGGGATGCGTTCCAAGGCCGTGAGCCCCCGTTGTCGGTTGTAGTTATCGGGATGCGTCCCAGGGCCGTTGGCCCCGTGTACCTTTAGTTTTGGGGATGCGTCCCAGGGTCGAGGCCCATTTTTCCAACGTTATCGGGATGCGTCCCAGGGCCGTGAGCCCTCGTTGTCGGTTGCCGTTATCGGGATTCGCCCCAGGGCCGTTGGCCCCATGTACCTTTAATTTTGGGATGCGTCCATGGGTCGAGACCCATTTTTTCAGCGGTATTGGGATGCGTCCCAGGGTCGAGGCCCCCGTTTTCGGTTGCAGTTATTGGGATGCATCACAGGATCGAGGTCCACTGCAGTTCCAGTTTGGGGATGCATCCCAGGGTCTAGGCCACACATTAGTTGCAGTTATTGGGATGCGTCCCAGGTTCGAGGTCCACTGCATCATCAGCTCAGCGGAGCAGCAGCAAGTCAGGTGGCAGCTGGCGAGCCAGGTAAGTAAAAAAATGCATTGCATAACTTTGATAGGATTGTCACTGTTACACATTACACAAGTCCCATCAAAGTAGGGGCGACTGTAGACACTGTATTTTTGCATGTAAGCCCCGATGATGAGTCTCATTTGGAGGCACTACCCTTTAAGTCGCGGGAACCACGGGAAACGGACGTCGGAAGGGAATCTGTATCTTTGTTGGATTTTAGTCGCTTGTTTAGCTTCAGACTCGCTTGTTGGACCTCCGTTATTAAAACATACCAAGCCCAATCCAAAGATAATTAAAATATTTAAAATACATGTCACAAATTAAATTAACTTAAATTAGATTAAATTAAATAAGTTAACTAATTTAAAGTAATTAAAATACAATGAAATTAAATTAAATCCAACACAAATTAAATCCAATTGAATTAAAGATAATTAAATTAAAACCAATTAAAATCCAACACAAATTAAATTCCAATTTAAATTAAATTAAAATAAATTAAATTTAAATTAAATCTAATTAAAAATTATCATCACCTACCAATAATAAATCAACATTCCTAATTTAAATATATCACGTCCCTAATTTAAATATTCACTCACCATTTAATATTGTACCCACCAAAAATATAATATCCTTACTAAAACTATTTAAATCAAACCACACATGCATAAATTAAATGATTTTCTTTCCTTAAAAAAATCCATGCAAACCCTAACCCTAGTCAACAACTATAAAAATAACACTCATTCGGCAGCTTTGGCTCTTCTTCCCTAAGACTCTCACGGCACATACAAAAAAGAAACCAAAAGAATGGAACCCTAACCTCATCCCTCATCTCTCTCATTATCTCTTATAACCTTCTCGCCCAGCACCGCGACAACCCTCACGTTGCACCCTCATGAACTAAATAAGCCGTATACAGAAGACACCAATACTGATAAATCAAACTCACTTAGCACTGCAGCCATCACGCCTCAAAAGCCCCCAGCTCATAAACCACAACACGCTCTCTTCCAAAGACAATCAACGTAAAAACACATTGCCACATGCAGCAATTCTCTCACCACATCCCCACAGCAAACCTTCACGCCACACTTACAAAAACCTTCACCGACAGCCAAGATCACCAGCCCTTCACAAACTAAGCACCAACCGACCACAGATCCTCAAACGTGGGTTCCTTCACGTAACTAGCACCAACAAATAACAGCCCTATTCACGCACATAATCACCCACTTTCAAGTAAATCATCACGCACTGAACCCTACTGCATGCGCACATCACCTAGGCTATTGATCAACGACTAGCCCTCACCTAGTAACAACACACACATCCACACATCAAGACCTGCTCCCCTCATCGACGCTCATGAACCCTATCTTTGCCATTCAACAACCAACTGCTATACATAGCACTAAGGCTTCACACCTGCCCCTCACCTTCTTCCTTTGCCATTCCACTCAAAGCCACGCAATTACTGCACAAACTACCCAAAATAAGTCCCTTATCCTTCCCCGAAACTATCCCAAAACTGCACTGAAAAAAAGTCCCAAAAATTACTAAAAAAAGTGAACAAAAACTGCCTAGTAAATAGTCCATAAACCACCCAAAAACAGTCCCCGAAACACCCAAAAAAGTAGCCTTAACACACCCTGGACAGTGACCAGAAAATACAGCAAAAACAGCAACAAAACGGAGTGAAAACAGCGACCAAAACAGCAAAAAGACAGCTAAGATGTTAATCCAGTGGAACCGGAAGAGTTGCGGAGTGATAGCCCTTCCGACGGCCGTGAAGGGCGAGTCCGAAAGTCGACATAAAAGGTTAGACCTGAGGGTAACTTTTCCTATTATTTCCATCTATCTTTTTAAATGTTTTATTCATTTTTATCGCATGAGAGTCCGTTTATTGAAGCATGATTGTGGCCCTTGGAATAAATGGAAGATATATGTATTGTGGAAGGATGTATGTGTGCCCCTTGAATAAATGAAAAATGTGTCGCCTCTTTGTGGTAGATAGGATGGAAACCCATACATAAATTTCATAGCCGATTCCGAATGGACGGTAGTATGATTTGTACTCGGGATACAACTCCACGTACCACTTGAGTAAACGGAACATATTTCATTTTATGTTGTTTTGATTTGTTTATTATTCGCTACTTAATTTCTATATGTTATTTATTTATGTAATGATGAGAAAAGCGCATGGGCTTAGTAAGTGCGATGAAAGGTCCTCTAATTGAAGAGGTTAAAATCCTTTACCATGATGCTTCGCCGCGCCAGACGATGTATATCTGATTGGATGTGAGATATGTTCAATCAGGTATACGAAATCCGATATCTTTGTATTTGCTTTTGTTTATATATATACATTGTGTTAATTGCGCATGGGCTTAGTAAGTGCGATGAAAGGCCCTCTAATTGAAGAGGAGCCGAGTCATTTTGTAATGTCACATCAAAGCAAATGGTGAATTTTATAGCTCGGAAACATCATATGTCGTCTTTTACCACGATGCTTCGCCGCGCTAGATATTTTTGTATTTACTTTTGTTTATGTATATGCATTATGTTAAGTGCGCATGGGCTTAGTAAGGCGATGAAAGGTCCTCTAATTGAAGAGGTAAAAATCCTTTACCACGATGATTCGTCGCGTCGGATATAGTTTGTATTCACTTTTGTTTTTATATATATGCATTGTGTTAATTGCGCATGGGCTTAGTAAGTGCGATGAAAAGTCCTCTAATTGAAGAGGTTAAAATCCTTTACACGATACTCGCCGCGCCGGATATCTTTGTATTTACTTTCATTTCATATATATGCATTGCATTAATTGCGCATGGGCTTAGTAAGTGCGATGAAAGGTACTCTAATTAAAGAAGTTAAAATCCATTACCACGATGCTTCGCCGCGCCGGGTATCTTTGTATTTACTTTCGTTTCATATGTATGCATTGCATTAATTGCGCATGGGCTTAGTAAGTGCGATGAAAGGTCCTCTAATTGAAGAGGTTAAAATCCTTTGCCACGATGCTTTGCCGCGCCGAATAAGGTGTATTCGATTGAGTGTGAGATGTGTTCAATCGGATACGCGAAGCCCGTTATCATTTTCTTTACTTTATATAGGCATTGTATTATATGGCGCCTAGGCTTAATAAGTGGGATTAAAGGTCCTCCATGACGAGGGGTTAAAAGCCTTTACCACGATGTTTTGCCGCACTTCTTGCCATGTCATTTATCTTTTAGCACATCATTGCTCTATTCACGTATGTGTTACGAAATCCCATATAGTCATCTTTATCTTTGTACGCATCGTAATGAAAAGCACATTTATTCCATTGGTTGCATCACTTACCTTAGTCTTGGCTTAACGTATTACAATTCATATATCCATGTCATGATAGCATTTGAGTATTATTTCTTGTGGTATATTGATGGAAACCCAGACATAAATTTCGTAGCCGATTCCGAATGGACGGTAGTGGCGGTCTATACATGGGATACAATTCCACTTACCACTTGGAAAAGTGCTCATAGGTGTGTTTGTGTCCGATTAGTGATCTTCTTTTGCACCACGTCATAACATGCTTACTTTAATGCCAATTGCATTATGTACTTAGTTGACTCTTTTATTTACACATGGACATGTAATGGCTATTTATTTATGCTTCCCCGCCGTAGAAGTATGATATGTCTATGAAATCACATGTTCGCCATTATTTGATTCGCTTTTATGGGTGCTTGCGTGGTTAGTGTGTGCTTGTGTTTTCCATGAATACAATATGCCAATGAAGTTGTATGTTCGTTGCTACTTTGATTTACTTTCAAGCATGCAATCTTAAATGTAAGATATATGCAAATCTAGGTGTAAGTTTTTATTTTTTGCGCATATGAACTTAGAAGCATGATACTCTTGGAAATAAGTGTTACTTAAGCTTGATTAAATTATTACACAATTCCTTTAAGAGTCGTTGTTTTAACCGTAGACGAGAGTCGCTGTTTTAACTGTAGAATCCTAAGTTTAGGAACTACCCATTGGGCATGTACTTAAATTAGAAACTTTTATAATGTACCTAGTTTGACTAGAAAAATTATCTCTATATCTAGTATAACTCGTTGCGGGTATACCTTTATATTCTAGGACACTAAGTGGTTTGTTTATAAAAATGATATTGAGATAAACACATTAGATGTGAATAGCAGTATTTATATTTTGAATATAAAAGAATCTCATTCATATAGCATGACAAACAAATAGCTCAAACTGTATTAATCAGATGAGACTTATTTGTGGCATTTTGTCTAGGACACATTAACAAGACTCATATATCCACACTTTCGAAGAGTGGGTACTAGTACGGATTTGATTCAAATTCAAATGATGTCTACGAATCTAGTTTATTGAGCAAAATGCCTAAAAAACCTTTTACTTGGTAAAAGTGTAAGTGCCACTGATCTGTTAACCCTCGTTCATAGTGACGTAAATGGGCCCATGTCTAGCTAGGCTAGAGGTGGATATGAATACTTCGTAACCTTTACGGATGTGGCATCACATTATGGTTATGTGTTTCTTGTGAAACATAAATCGGAAACTTTTGATAAATTCAAAGAGTTTCGACACGAAGTAGACAGACAAACCGACTAAAGTATTAAACCGTCACAGTTAGACCATGGTGGAAAATACTTAAACATATAAGTTTCTCGATTACATGAAAGAGTATGGTATTCTTTCACAGTGGACTCCTCCCGGAACACCTCAATTTGACGGTATGTCTGAGCAGAGAAACCAAACTTTGTTAGACATGGTAAGGTTAATGATGAGTCGCTCTGAGATACCAATTTCCTTATGAGGATACACACTAAACAGTGCAATACTTATTTTGAATAAGGTTCCAATAATAATATGTTAGACAGACTTCATATTAGATATGATCAGGAAAGATACCGAGTTTTCTCATTCCTGAAGATTTGGGAATGCTGGGCATATGTTTGGATGATACCAAACTAGAACCCAAATCAGATAAGTGCCTATTTGTACGTTATCCTAGGGTAACCAAAGTATAATACTTATACAACTCAAAAGAGAACAATATAATTGTTGCTCTCCATGCGTTTTTCCTAAGAGGAATACCTATATGCAGTGGTAAAAGAGAGGAAAGTAAAACTCGATGAAAATTGGAGTAATATTGTTCCAGTCACCTATTCATTAACGAAACACAAACAATTCATCAGGGATGATCTGTACCATAATCTTCGAATACACAAGAACCACGTAAGTCGAAGAGAGTCAGAAAATAACTTGGGAGGTATGGGTTTCTGATCTCACCTCATGCAGATGTCAATCTTATTGAGGAAGACGAACTGGCTACGTATGAGGAAGTGATACAAGGTATCGACTCCATATTATGGCAAAGTGCCATGAAGTCCGAAATGGATTCCATGTATACCAACCATGTTTGGATACTGGTTGATGTACTGGAAGGCATTGTGCTTATTTGTATTATATGAGTCTTCAAGGAAGACATACATGGATGGCAACATACAAACGTACAAAGCTAGGCCTGTGGAAAAATGGTATTTTCATCAACATGTTGTCGATTACGACGAATCCTTTTATCTGTTGCCATGATTAAATCCATTTGGATAATGCTTGCTAATACTACATGTTTCATTTATGAAATATGGCAGCTGAACGTCAAAAACACTTTCCTTAAACGGAAACCTTTTGGAGGATGTTTACAACATCCTGACGGTTTTGTCATACCAAAACATGCAAACTAGGTTTGCAAGTTAAATCGATCCATTTATGGATTAAAGCAAGCATTATGTTCTTGGAACTAACTTTTTGATAATATCATAATGGTATATGATTTAATTCAAAACGAATATAATTCTTGTGTATATAAGAAGGATAGTGGGAGCGCACTGACAATGATTGTCCTATATAATGATGACATGTCATTTCTTGGAAATGACATTCCCATAATACAATCGGTGAAAGTTTGGCTTTCATGAAAATTCTCCATAGAATACTTGGGAGAGGCAACCTTTATTATAGGAATAAGGATCTACTGGGATAGATCTAAATGTTGTTGGTACTCTCCGAGAACTCGTACATTGAAAGATATGTACGCGACCTGGTGTCTCATATGCTTTGAGCATATGGAGTCACAATCAGGCCAATCCAAGTGATAGTCATTGGATTGATGTTAAGAACATCCTTATGTATCTTAGATGAACTAAGGATGCTTTCTTAAACTATGGAGAAGGAGAACTTGAAGTGACTGGGTTCACCACTGTAAGTTTCCAAACCGACAAATATGACTATAAGTCGTAATAAGGGTACTAAATAGTCTGAATAACGGAACAGTGAGCTGGAAATCTTCCAAGCAAGATAATGTTGCCGAATAAACAATAAAAGCAGAATATTGATGCAGCTGAGGCAGTAAAAGAAGCAATTTTGGATCTGTAAAATTCCTAATTAGATTAGGAGTAGTTATGTTAGTAGCTGAGCTAGGCTACAGCACAGGCTAAAGAATTAATGGTCTCATCAACGATCCAAGTATATAGTTCAACTATTTCATCTGATTCGTCAGATCATACATCATGGCGATGTGATGATCGAATAAATCACATCAGATGATAACCTTGCAAATTCGCTGACGAAAGCTGTTTCTCAGCAGAAGTTTAAGCGACCCGTACATTCAGGTGTAGGACACTTGAGTGATTAGCTATAGGCCAAGTGGGAGATTGTTGGACAATTATGACCCATAGCATCACTATTTGTACAGAACATGGTGTTGTTGTACAAATTAACTATGTGACAAAGGAAATTGCTCATTTATCATTTGTAATTGGATTACCAAGATACATAAATGATAAAAGTCCATATGATTAGTACCAGATTAATAAGATATGAGACAATATTAATCCACTAAGGTTTAATCATTAAATATCCCTAGTCGTAGTATTATCGAGACTGGACATCGATAATGCGGAATAGACTAGTATTGCACTTGTGCGCATTGTGGGAGCATAACGACATAGTTCTCATATATTTAAGTATTGGATACTTATGCAAGTGTGATAGGAGGTTGTGTTTACCGATGGTACGGGAAAAACTTCCCTCTGGATAGACTCATCGGAATCCCATTGGTAGTATGACTACGTGTCTATGGGAATCCGAATCAGGGTAGGTGTATTTGGTCTTAACCTGAGACTTGCATCGCTAATACTTGCGACAATCAATATACTTTGGTTTTGGTCGTCCGGGGCTTTAACAGGTTCTATGTACGCCTCTTCTAGGTATATTGAGAATCGTATTGTATTGGGTGTGATGTCAAGATGGAAGTATCACTTCAGTCATATGGAGATGATGATCACATAGGATACAAAACTAGTACTCTAATGTACTGCAGTCATCGGGATAATATGAATAGGTCATGTTTATCCGATTATAGAGACTAGTTACCAGAGATCTAATATATGCTTCGTACGGGGCAGACACAATTCCAGCCCTAGGTGTAGCATGTGACATTCGATACTGGATCGCTATACGCAATACTATGTATACTACGCCAACACAGATTATATATTCCTTAAAATAATATTTTTGGAGAATTGGGTAGGCACGGTGCTTTATGAGAAGCCAACCATGTCTTGTAAATCGGTAAGAACGTGGTACTAGGTACGCACGTATTCGGATACTCCGATGACCGGATTTACTGCCAACATATCCAAGGATCTCATGGGTCGCTTCCCGAAGATTCACCGATGACGTATGACTCGAACATAATTAATCTAGGATTAATTAAAAAGAGAGAGAAAAATTAATCTAGGATTAATTATGGAGAATTTTATCTGAGATAAAATTCAATTAAAAGAGAGAGAACGATTAATTTGGAATTAATCGATTAAAATAATATATTCGATATATTAAATGAAATTAAATTTCATAAAGAAATTAGAATTGGATTTTAATTCGGGCGAACGAATTAATTTAGAATAATTCGCGAGCGACTTTAATAGTAATTTTGCTAGGCATTATTATTTAATTAAATTTGATTTAATTAAGTCGCAACGAAAAAATTCGTTAATTCGGAATTAATGAACCTGAGCCCGTAATGTGTTTGCGAGCCCACTCGGATTTTGAATCAATTGGGGCCCACATTAAGTCACATCATAAGTCATTTTTTTTTTAATTTTAAGGTAATGTAAGTTGGTGAGCTTATGGTAGGTAACTTGTTACATACACAAGTTTGACTTGTGATGGACATTTTACTAACTTACCTTTTTGTAAATGGATTTTGATTTTTGAAATCAATATACATTAAACAAAATTGAAACACAACACATCTCTTCCTCTCTCTCATTTTCACGGCAAAGTGAAGAAAATTTCCACTCCCAATTTTCTTGGCTAGGCCAAGAACTTCAAGAACATTAGAAGAATTTTTGTTGCAAATTTCTCCATTGCTAGCACATAAAGATTCATACAAAAGTGATAGGGAAACCTTTCCCATGAGTTTGGAATTCAAGAATCAAGCTTGGAAGCTCAACATACATCAAATGAGAGCTTGGAGAAAACTTCAAAGGTTGGAATTTTTGTTATCTCCTACATCCTCTTAGCCGATCAAAGTGAGTATGTCCGCTACTTTACTTTGCGTATTTACACCATTTTATGCTTAATGATCTTGGTTATAGTTCTTAGAGAACCGAACATTGGAGACTTTCTGTAAATGAAAAGATGATGATTTAAGGGGTTAAATCATTCATTCTACGTTCTCTTTCTTCTGAAATGAAGAGGCAATACTTTGAGATGCACGATGCATATAACATGATGACATAACTTCGTTAATCGTCATGAACTAGGAACAGGTCGTGGTTTATAGAGTTGTAATGGAACTATTCCATTATAAACTTGATGAGGGGCAGGCTGTGAGCACACATGTGCTTCATTTGATCGATTTGATCAATCAATTGAGGCGCAATGATTTCCCTTTCAATGATACTCTAGGACAGAGTGTCATACTTGGTTCACTCCCAGTGTCATATCGCTAGTTTTTCATGTACTTCAACATGAATGAGATTTAATACTCTTACCGTGAGTTGCATATGATGCTTCTCACAGTAGAGGAAGATTTGAAGAAGTGAGTTCTGACTCGCCTTCCGAAACCCACTTTACTTTCCTCTTCTTCCCAATCCAAGTTGAAGGGGAACAAGACAAAGGAAATAAGAAGAAAGGTTTCAATATTCCTCTGCAGGCTAAGGTAGTGAAGCCCAAGAGAGCTTATGAAGATAAGTGCCACCACTGTCAGAAAGTCGGGCACTGGAAAAGAAACTATCCAACTACCTCGTACAGATAAGGAAGGAAAGAGCATCGATATCAGATACTTTTATTTTTCCTATTAATGATATCTCATTGGATTTTGAAGCTATGACATCTAATTGGATTTTAGATTCTGTTTGTCCTATTCACATTTGCAATACGTTACAGGTGCTGACAGAAAGTAGACGGTTGAAATCTGGGGAGATGAAGTTGCGATTCGGGAGTGGCGACTCTTTGGATGCTGTTGCAATGGGCATATGAGAGATTCCCATACCCAGTGGGAGACTTTTGATGAATGGCTGCTATTTTGTGCCAGGATGTGTGGCGAAGATTATGTCATTTTTTGTATTAGATACTAAATGATATAATATAAATATAAAGAATCGTTCCTTGTATTTATATGATAGAAATAATATTCAGATCTTTTGTTGTCCAAATATGCATGGTCATTACATATTGCGTACCTCACAAGATATCTTTAATACTGGTATTAATAAACGTAAATAATTCGATATAAATAATATTGAACTGTGGCACATAAGGTTGGGTCATATATGTATGAAATGCCTAACACAGTTGGTTAAGAATGATTTGATACATGATCTCACCATTGAACCTTATCTAACTTGTGAATCTTGCATTCGGGGTAAAATGGCCAAAGCCCCATTTTCGGGTGTTGGAGACCGAGCCACTGACTTATTAGAACTTGTACATTCTTATGTATGTGGTCATATGAGTCAGACTGTAGACAGTGGTTTTTCATACTTCGTCACCTTTACCGATGATGTGTCACAGTACGGTTATGTTTATATGATGAAACATAATCGGAAACCTTTGAAAAGTTCAAAAAATTCTCAAAAATAATGTAGAAAATAGACCGGCAATATATTAAATGCCTTCGATATAATCGAGGTGGTGAATATATGAGTGGAGAGTTCACTGATTATTTAAAGGAGAATGAGAATCTAGCTCAATATACTCCTCCGGGTACTTCGTATCACAATGGATTGTCAGATAGGAGAAATCGGACATTATTGGATATGGTCCGATCGATGTTGAGTTATACAGATTTTCCCTACTACTTATGAGGTTATGATATTTTAACTGCCGCTCATCTCTTGAATAAGATTCCTTTAAAGCTGTTCCTATGACTCCATATGAGATATGGACCAGTAGGAAACCGAATCTTAGTTATTTGAAGATTTGGGGCTGTCTTGCATACGTCAGGATGGCTCAGCAGAATAATTTTTTCTCGAGGGCAGAAGTTTAGGTTTGTTGGATATCCTTCAAATACGAAAGGATATTTATTTTATGATACCGAGTATTGAAATGTGTTCATAGCTCACTTCGAAAAATTTCTAGAGATAGAATTTTTTTCTAAAGGTGGTGATCATAGACAGGTTGAACTTGATGAAGTACAACCTGATACCAATGAACCAACGGAGGAACATGAAGTTTAAGAAGATAAAGAACCTTCAACACACATACTCTGTAGGTCACAAAGGGTGTCTAGACCTCCTGAATGCTTGTATTTGATACAAGAAAATAGTCTCGATGTTCTATTAGTTGAAGAGACCGATCCTTTTACCTATAGAGAATCAATGTTGGACATCGACTACGTGAAGTGGCAAGACGCCATGAAATCTGAGTTAGACTCAATGCATGAGAATCAAGTTTGGAAATTGGTTCCGCTTCTTGAAGGAATTGTTCCCCAGCGGTTGTAAATGGATTTACAAAAGAAAGCGAAGGCCTGGCAGAAAGGTTGAAACCTTTAATGCCCAACTGGTAGCTAAAGGTTACTCGCAGTGACCTGGTGTCGACTATGATGAAACTATAACATCCCAGATTTTCGGGACTGTTTTAAAAGATTCTCGAACGGATGTTTTAGTCTCGGAGCATGAATATGATGAAGAGTAAGAGTTTAAGTGATGTTACATGAGTTGGAATAATTGATTTTAAATATTCGTCGAGTTGGAAAACGCGTGGGATTAAAAGTCAGATACATGATTTTTGTAAAACGCGTAAAGTTTACAGTTTTGGTCACGAGATTAGCAAACAAACTCCGATCGAGTTGATTCTTGAACTATCAGACTCTTTTTTTTGAGACGAACAACTTTTGTGTTGAGTACTTTCCGAGAATTGCGTCAGAAGGGCTCCAAAATGAGAAATTCCAAAATGTTCCATGATATGAGCTAAACAGAAAATTCACGGGGACCCATTTGATATTTTCCAGGATAGTATATAAAGGCTCAAGGTTTTTAAATATTGCAAAACGGGCAAAGTTTCCAAATCTCTCAGATTCGGCCCCTCACCCCCAAAGTTCACCCCCAATTCTGTTGATTTTACTGAACAGCGGCTGGTTGCACGCGAAACGAGGAGAGAAGCGACAATGAACATAAACCAACGACAAACAGTAGCTCCGATCGGAATTCCGATGACACCAGCGCGTTTGTATGGCCGATGGGACTCTGATTATGGCCTCGGAATTTTGGTACGACTCTCCGTTTAGAATTCGCTATTTTAAAGTTTACAATTATTTATTCGGATGCTTCCAGTAGTTCTGTAGTTTAGCAAATTGTTATGAAATGATTTGGATTTGATATAATATGTTAAAACGATGCTTGTCGTAGAATTCGTGTGAGAAAGGATTAGATTTGATCGTTCCGGTAGAATTAGCGAGTTTCCGATAAAACAGAGTTTCTCGCGCGATTGAGCATAGATGACCGTAATTCTGATTATGACATAAATATGATATTACGAGGGGAATTAAGTATTCTGGATTAGTTCGGAGGGTTCGAGACCGTTCTGTAGCGTTTGTGGAAACTTTTCCGCAAGTTTTGCCGCAAACGCGTAAAGTGAGATTTGAGCCATCTAGTTAGTTTAGAATAGTATATGAGCATATATTAGAGTAATGAAGTTTGAAGGATAGTATCAGAGAGGATTAGTGTACTCCGGGAAAGTCCGGAAGTTTATTATACATGAGTTGAAAGTTCCGTAAATAGCGGTTCTCACCGTGTTTTATTACTTATTTTTGATAGATCGGATCCAGGTTAGGAGTGACCGCAACCAGGTAAGTAACTCATGCTACGAGTACTTGAGATTTAATGTTGTTCGACATTATTAATATAATAAAGTTGTATATGGTTAAATGTATGAAACTTGTATATGTATATAAAGATGACTGTAGGAAAAAGGCAAGTGTACTTATATATACATATAGATAAGAACAAGTGTATGAGTAAAAGACAAGCATGAGCGTATAGATGTGTGTATATATATATATATATATACACGTATATAAAAGAAAGACATCAGTAAGCTTTAGATTGAAAAATATAAGAATGACAAAGTATATGCGAATACAAGAAGCGAGAATAAATACTGATAAATCTAATATAGTTGAGATTTGGGTTTGGGGGTTGTAGAAACTACAACCTAGGGTATGGGATTAAAGTTTAAAAGATGATGATTGTAAGGAAGTAAGAATTAAGGTACAAGCAGGTAAATATTCACGCAGAAATAAGTAAACTTGTATATAGTAGAAGCATGTTTAATGTATAAGTATCTTGATATAGATTTAAATAAACTTAGAATATATGTGTATATCAATATATATATATAATGTGATCTTTGAGCATATGTTGATAATTGAGAAATGGCTAAGTAAGCGTAGGAATTGAGAGTTTGAAGTCTATGCTTGTCTGCCAAGAATATTAAGTATGTTTTGTTTTTTTTTAGAAATAAAGCCTATTAGTTTGAGTAGAATCATATGTTATTATGTATGTGAAAACGTACCATGTTGGATGTGGATATAGAATTATGGTAGTTATAATGTAAGTGAGCATATGTGGTGGAAGTATATAAGAAATATAATGCATATGTCGTTAGCTTACAGAGATGCATGAACATATACATGTACATATATGACAATACAAGAAAGGTTCGAAGTTCATTAGTTTTTAAAGAAAAGTAACATAAACTTTTGTAACGTATTGTTTTTAGAAAATGTTTGATACATTTTTTAGATTTAAAATATGTGTTTTATGGTTTTATGGTTTTCGGGGCATGAGGTAAAAACTCACCCCAGTATGTAACTTGATATAGTTCGGAATTGACAGATACTTTTGATTCGGGATTTGGGATTTGACCCATCCCAGTTGTATACTATTGGAATTGACGGATATAGACACATGTGCATATATGGAAGACTGAGGGGACGCTCTCAGATCCTCGAGCAGGACTAGGGGCTACAGGGTCCCAAAATCCTAGTTTTAGATACCTAGTTGAGTTTTGGTCCTGGGCATCGAGTACACCCAGTTGAGTTATGGTCCTGGGTGTAGATAGACGTCCAGTTGAGTTATGGTACTGGACGTAAAGCAGTTTTCAGTTTTCCGATTTTCAGAAACAGTTTTTCAGATTTCGATTTCCAGTTTTCAGAGATGCATCAGTTGAGATATGGTCCTGGGCATAAACTATTTTCAGTTTTTAGTTTTCAGATCCCCAATATAAAGTTTTCTGATTTTATTTAAGATTCAGACTTCAGAAATCAGATTTTAAATAAGAGTTTTCATGAACCGTTATTTTAAAGGCAGTTTTAGAAAGATAAAGTTTTAGAAATAGAGTTTTTCTGAAAGAAACTTGAGATAATAGTTTTCAGAAAGAGTTTCCAAAAGTACTTTTTTAAAATCTTAGCATGTTAAGGTTGCATATAACATACATGACGTGCATATGGATTATATATTCTATTTGTCATTTGGAAGTATATAGTTGGCTTTAATATGTGTGATGACATGTTTGCATCAGTATGCATATACGAATGACTTTGCGTGAAACATGTTTTTATTGAAGTAACATTTTAAATAATACAATTGTGTGGTAATATAATCTTATTTAAGTGTACAGATAGCAACGATGATTATGTGAGTTGTATGCCTACTAAGAGAGAACATATCGTGAAAATGTTAGGACATGTTGTAAAAATTACATGCGTATGTATACATGATCTGTGATAATAAGATTAGTGTCAGAAAGATGTAGTATTTTAGTTCACCGATTTGATGATATTTCAAAGAGAATAAAAGAAAGAAAGCTAAAAAGATCACTTAAGTTTAGTAGCAAAAAAAGATTAAATAAACAGAAAGATGAGAAGTTAATAGATTAACATAGCATAGGCGCTATGATTGTTTAATATGATATTTATTCATAATGTAGATACTTGTTAATGTTTTAATGGATTTTTAATCAATTCAAGTTAATATCGAAACATATTTTAGACTTTGTGTGTGTTGTACGCTCAAATTATGAGCAGGGTTACTTACTGAGTCATTACGACTCACACCATTTTCGTTGTTAGTTTTGCACGTCAGTAGCAGTTTTTTTTATAACTTGAAGCTTTGGTGAAGGCTTTGAAGACAGAGGATCGCCCCAGTTGCATTCGAGAGAGTGTCGAGTCCTGGGTCAAGTTGTGGGTCCTCACGGCCCTTTGTATTGTATTTTGCATTTGTATCATTTAAGTAACAATTATGTAATAGTGTAGTTGTTGTTTTGAGTTCTGGCCGGAGGCCAAGTATTTGTTTTTGTTTTTTGAGTTCAGGCCTGAGGCCTTGATGTTGTGTTTCCGGCCTGAGGCCGAGATGATTGTGTTTTTGTTGTATTTGGATGCTGGCTACAGGCCAGGTTGCATGATGTTACGAATACATCATGCCGAAATTTTGTTAGATTAAGAGGCTTATGGAGATGGGTTTAGCCTGTCTCCTGCCGGTAGCATCCTGGCCTAGGCGGGATGTTACAAAGTTGGTATCAGAGCATGGTTTAAGAGTCAGTTAGTAGCATAGTCTAGAAGTCAGTGACTGCAACTGTGGGGATCCAGCTGTCGGAGATTGTCTTCAGTATGGTAAAGACCACATAGGTCTTTGTATGTATTTTCTATGATAGTTTGATACGATTTGATTCTATTATTCAGTGCCTTGCCTGTTTGATATGAGTGTAGGCATTGTATTTTTGCATGTGAAACCCGATGATGAGTCTCAGTTGGAGGCAATACCTTTTTAGTTGAGGAAGTTGCGGGAAACGGTTGTCGGAAGGGAATCGGCATTTCGTTAAATTTTATCCCCATGTTTAGCTCCAAGCTCGCTCGTTGGACCTCCGTTTTAAAGCACATTTAGCCTAAAAAACCCGCAAACACTTAACCTTGGCCCAAAACCCCACATCCAAGCCCATCTCACCCAAGCCCAATCTAAAATAATTAAAATCTTTAAAATACATGTCACAAATTAAATTAATTTAAATTAAAGCTAATTAAATACAATTGAAAATGTAAATTAAAACCAATTAAACTAAATAAGTAATTGAAATGAAATTAAAATAACTAAATTGAAATCTTAATCAAATTAAATCACAAATAAATCCAATTAAATTAATTCCAATTCAAATTAAATAAAACAAATTAAATTTAAATTTAAATTAAAAAATTCACTTCCAAATTAAAATCAAATCAAAATAAATTCATTCCTAATTTAATAAATCACTCACCAATTTAAAAGAAATTCTCACCTAAAATATAAATATTATTGCCTAAATAAATTAAGTAAATCCCTCCCTAATTAATTGATTTTATTTCCTTTATAAAACCATGCAAAAAACCCTAATTGACTAATATATAAACAACACAAATTTGCAAACAAGGGGGAGACACGACAATTGCAAACAAAAAATAAAACATATAAAATAACCCTAAACTTGACAACCCCTCACGGAAGTCACTCATCTTCACTCAACATAGCTTCACGCCACAATCAGCCTTGCACACTCCACAGCCCCATTCAGCACGTTGCCTCTCTTCATTCAACACAATCTACCTTCAACACGTACCCACCAAATTACCAACTCACGTAAGCCCTTCACTGCCTTGATTCACGTACAATAAACGACCCCTCACATCGCCTCACGTCCCTGACCATAAACACTCCACTCAACACCAAGAATCAGCCTTTCATCAATCCTTCAACACGCCAAATTGCCCTTCCTTCACACTGCCCATATTAGTAGCTTATTCACTCACCCAACTGCACTCAAAGCCACGCCAAAACAGCCCCAAAACACAGCCCCACTGCACGCCAAAAAAAAACAGCCCCAAACTCCCTCTGAAACTGCCGCATATTACCCTCACAAACACTCCTAAAACAGTCCCCAAAAACTACACAAAACAGTCCCCAAACTGCCGCAAAACACCACTGAAAACCGCACAAAATAGTCACCCAAAAACTGCACTTAAAGCCCACAAAAAACACCCAAAACAGTCCCCTATACACCTGAAACAGTGACCAATAATACGGCAGTGAAACCACGAGGAAACAGCAGCAAAACGGAGTCAAAACAGTAGCTTGAGCAGCGAAACAGTGAGGTAAAATGCAAACCAGTGAACCAGAAAAGTTGCGGTGTGATAGCCCTTCCGACGGCCGTGAAACGCGAGTTCGATAGTCGACATAAAAGGTTAGACCTGAGGGTATTTTCCACATTCATTTTCTGTTTTATTTGTATTATTTATTGAGTATTGCTTGCATGATTGTTATGTTGGAATGCATGTTGTGGCCCTTGAGTAGATAAATATGCATGGATTATGAGATATTGTATGTTGTGGCTTTGGAATAAAATGAAAGATGTGTCAACTCTCGCGGTATATCGGATGGAAACCCGGACATAAATTTCATAGCCGATTCCGAATGGACGGTAGTATGATCTGTACTCGTGATACAACTCCACGTACCGCTTGAGTAAACGACACCTTCTTTTATTTTATGTTGCTTTGATTTATTTATTATTCGTCATTTAAATTCCGCATGTTACTTTTGTATGCATGATGCGATCGAGCGCATGGGCTTAGTAAGTCGGATTAAAGGTCCCCTATTTGGAGGGGTTAAAATCTTTTACCATGATGTTTTGCCGCGCCGGTTGATGTGTGTTCGGTTGGATGTAAGATATGTTCAATCGGGCATACTAAGTTTGATATGATTGTCTTTATTATTGTATGCATGATGCGATCGAGCACATGGGCTAAGTAAGTCGGATTAAAGGTCCCCTATTTGGAGGGGTTAAAATCCTTTACCACGATGCTTTGCCGCATCGGTTGATGTGTGTTCGGTTGGATGTAAGATATGTTCAATCGGGCATACTAAGTTTGATGTGATTGTCTTTATTCTTTGTATGCATGATGCGATCGAGCGCATGGGCTTAGTAAGTCAGATTAAAGGTCCCCTATTTGGAGGGGTTAAAATCCTTTACCACGATGCTTTGCCGTGCGCGGTTGATGTGTGTTCGGTTGGATGTAAGATATGTTCAATCAGGCATACTAAATTTGATATGATTGTCTTTATTCTTTATATGCATGATACGATCGAGCGCATGGGCTTAGTGAGTCTGATTAAAGGTCCCCCTATTTGGAGGGGTTAAAATCCTTTACCACGATGCTTTTCCGTGTCGGTTGATGTATGTCCGGTTGAATGTAAGATGTGTTCAATCGGTATACGAAGTTTCATATAGTTATCTTTGTCTTTGTATACATTGTAATGAAAAGCGCATGGGCATATTGTGTTGGACTAAAAAGGTTCTCCATTTGGGGGAAGAAAAGCCTAAAAGGCTACCTTTACCACGATATTTGCCGCATCTTTCATATATTGATTGCATCGTCTATCCCTTAGTCTTGGCTTAACGTATTACAATTTATATATCCATGTCATGATAGCATTTGAGTATTATTTCTTGTGGTATATCTGATGGAAACCCAGACATAAATTTCGTAGCCGATTCCGAATGGACGGTAATGCGGTCTGTACTTGGGATACAATTCCACGTACCACTTGGAAAAGTGCTCACATGTGTGTTTGTGTCCACATTAGTTATCTTCTTTTGCACCACGTCATAGTATGCTTACTTTAATGCCTAATTGCATCCTTAAGTGTCTTTTTGCATTATGTACTTAGTTGGCTCTTTTATTTGTGATGTAATGGCTATTTGTTTATGATATGTCTATGAAATCACATGTTCGCTATTATTTGATTCGCCTTTATGTGTGCTTGTGTGGTTGGTGTGTGCTTGTGTTTCCATGAATACAATATGCCAATGAAGTTGTATGTTCGTTACTACTTTGATGTACTTTCAAGCATGCAATCTTAGATGTGAAATATATGCAAATTTAGGTGTGTAAGTTTTATTTTTGTGCATATGGATTTAGAAGCATGATACTCTTGGAAATAATTGTTACTTAAGGTTGATTAAATTATTAAAAAAATCCTTTCATTACAATTGACATAAGTAAGGGACAATTCACAACCCAACGGTTTGAGGTATTCCCTTCCGAGGGGTGAGTGCGGCCTTAAATCTCATTTTCTCGGTTCACACCGGGTGGCAACTCCATTACTCTCCGGTTTAGTCCCCCGTGGCTACTTCGTACTCCCGACCAGGCCGTGAGCCCGGAACAGCATGCGTCGTCCAGTTCATGTGTCCCACAATGAGTCCATGGGTGACTCATTTGTTGTGAATAGATTAGCTATCTTCGTATAGGAAGATATTAGATTAAGTTAGTACTTGTGCGGCCTTTTGGATCAGAGAATCAGCAAGGATAAGATAGAATTAGTACAGGGCCCTTATGAGGCTAGAGGATTCGAGATCAGAACCAGAATAGTACAGCTAAAGATAAGAGTCAGATTAATATAGACAGACTTGAGAATCAGACCAGTATAGCCAGTTTAAAGCAGTAGATGAGCTCTTAAGCATTTTGGTTTATAGATAGTAATCGGTTAACAGTTGAGACAGAGAAGTTATATCAGCGGAGTTTAGAGTAAGATAGTTTCAGCACATGAGACCGGGTTGGAATCAGTAGTTGTAAGGACGGAAAAATTTCAGGACAGATTATTTATAAGGAGGGGTCAATGTAACATCCAATATTTTCGGGACTGTTTTAAAAGATTCTCGAACGGATGTTTTAGTCTCGGAGCATGAAGATGATGAAGAGTAAGAGTTTAAGTGATGTTACATGAGTTGGAATAATTGATTTTAAATATTCTTCGCGTTGGAAAACGCATGGGATTAAAAGTCAGATACGTGATTTTTGTAAAACGCGTAAAGTTTACAGTTTTAGTCACGAGATTAGCAAACAAACTCAGATTGAGTTAATTCTTGAACCATCAGACTCATTTTTCCCAGATGAACAACTTTTGTGTTGAGTACTTTTCGAGAATTGCGTCAGAAGGGCTCTTAAAATCCGAAATTCTAGAAAGTTCCATGATAGGGGCTAAATAGAAAATTCGCGAGGATCCATTTGATATTTTCCAGGATAGTATAAAAAGGCTCAAGGTTTTTAAATATTGCAAAACGGGCAAAGTTTCCAAATCTCTCAGATTCGGCCCCTCACCCCCAAATTTCGCCCCCCTTAGCGTCGCTCGCGCCGGCCACTTCCCGGCCATCGTCGGCCGGCGCGACGGTCGAGGAAGAAGTGCCCGGCCACCGTGCGTCTATTGGTGGCCGGCGGCGACACTGAATCGCCGGTGAACGGCGGGAAATGAGGAAGAATCGGCGCTCACGTGGATTAGTCGATCTCGGCTCGTCGGTTCGTTTCACGACTCGAACCACCTACCAAATCGAAGACCTCGACGAGTACTACAAGTATGCGATGTTGATTTTGCCGAACAGCGGCCGGTTGCACACGAAACGAGGAGAGAAGCAATGGTGAATAGTAAACCCAAGACAAATAGTAGCTCCGATTGGAATTCCTATGACACCAGCACGTTCGTATGGCCGATGGGACTCCGAATATGGCCTCGGAATTTTGGTATGACTCTACGTTTAGAATTCGCTATTTTAAAGTTTACAGTTATTTATTCGGATGCTTCGAGTAGTTCCGTAGTTTAGCAAATTGTTATGAAATGATTTGGATTTGATATAATATGTTAAAACAATGCTTGTCGTAGAATTCGAGTGAGAACAGATTAGATTTGATCAATCCGGTAGAATTAGCGAGTTTCCGGTAAAACGGAGTTTCTCGCGCGATTGAGCGTAGATGACCGTAATTCTGATTATGACATAAATATGATATTGCGAGGGGAATTAAGTAATTCTGGATTAGTTCGGAGGGTTCGAGACCCTTCCATAGCGTTTGTGGAAACTTTTTCGCAAGTTTTGCGGCAAACGCGTAAAGTGAGATTTGAGCCATCTAGTTAGTTTAGAATAGTATATGAGCATATATTAGAGTAACGAAGTTTGAAGGATAGTATCAGAGACGATTAGTGTACTCCGGGAAAGTCTGGAAGTTTATTATAGATGAGTTGAAAGTTCCGCAAATAGTGGTTCTGACCGTGTTTTATTACTTATTTTTGACAGATCGGATTCAGGTTAGGAGTGACCGCAAACCAATTAAGTAACTCATGCTACGAATACTTGAGATTTAATGTTGTTCGACATTATTAATATAATAAAGTTTTATATGGTTATATGTATGAAACTTGTATATGTATATAAAGATGAATGTAGGAAAAAGAGGCAAGTGTACTTATATATACATATAGATAAGAACAAGTAACTATAAGTATGTGTATGAGTAAAATACAAGCATGAGCGTATAGAGGTAAAGAGATATATATATATACAAGCATGAGAGTATAAGAATGACAAAGTATATGCGAATACAAGAAGCGAGAATAAATACTGATAAATCTAATATATTTGAGATTTGGGTTTGGGGGTTGTAGAAACTACACCCTAGGGTATGAGATTAAAGTTTAAAAGATGATGATTGTAAGGAAGTAAGAATTAAAGTACAAGCAGGTAAATATTCACGGAGAAATAAGTAACTTGTATATAGTAGATACATGTTTAATGTATAAGTATCTTGATATAGATTTAAATAAACTTAGAATATATGTGTATATCAATATATATATATATATATATATAAATGTCATCTTTGAGCATATGTTGATAATTGAGAAATGGCTAAGTAAGCGTAGGAATTGAGAGTTTGAAGTGTATGCTTGTCTGCCAAGAATATTAAGGTATGTTTTTTTTAGAAATAAAGCCTATTAGTTTGAGTAGAATCATATGTTAATATGTATGTGAAAACGTACCATGTTGCATGTGGATATATAATTATGGTAGTTATAATGTAAGTGAGCATATGTGGTGGAAGCATATAAGAAATATAATGCATATGTCGTTAGCTTACAGAGATGCATGAACATGTACATGTACATATATGACAATACAAGAAAGGTTTGAAGTTCATGAGTTTTTAAAGAAAAGTAACAGAAACTTTTGAAACGTACTGTTTTTAGAAAATATTTGATACAATTTTGAGATTTAAAATATGTGTTTTATGGTTTTATGGTTTTCGGGGAATGAGGTAAAAACTTACCCCAGTATGTAACTTGAGATATAGTTCGGAATTGACAAATACTTTTGATTCGGGATTTGGGATTTGACCCATCCCAGTTGTACACTATTGGAATTGACGGATATAGACACATGTGCACATGTGGAGGACTGAGGGGACGCTCTCAGATCCTCGAGCAGGACTAGGGCTACATGGTCCCGAAATCCTAGTTTTAGATGCCCAGCTTAGTTATGGTCCTGGGCATCGAGTACACCTAGTTGAGTTATGGTCCTGGGTGTAGATAGACGTCCAGTTGAGTTATGGTCCTAGACGTATAGCAGTTTTTAGTTTTCAGATTTTCAGAAACAGTTTTTCAGATTTCGATTTTCAGTTTTCAGAGATGCAGTAGTTGAGATATGGTCATGGGCATCAAGTATTTTCAGTTTTTAGTTTTCAGATCCCCAGTATAAAGTTTTCAGATTTTATTTAAGATTTAGACTTCAGAAATCGATTTTAAATCAGAGTTTTTATGAACCGTTATTTTAAAGGCAGTTTTAGAAAGATAAAGTTTTAGAAATAGAGTTTTTCAGAAAGAAACTTGAGATAATAGTTTTCAGAAGAGTTTCCAAAAGTATTTTTTTTAAAAGCTTAGCTTGTTAAGGTTGCATATAACATACATGACGTGCATATGGATTATATATTCTATTTTTCATTTGGAAGTATATAGTTGGCTTTAATATGTGTGATGACATGTTTGCATCAGTATGCATATACGAATGACTTTGCGTGAAGCATGTTTTTATTGAAGTAACATCTTAAAGAATACAAGTGCGTGGTAATATAATATTATTTAAGTGTACAGATAGCAACGATGATTATGTGAGTTGTATGCCTACTAAGAGAGAACATATGGTGAAAATGTTTGGACATGTTGTAAAAATTACATGCGTAAGTATACATGATCAGTGATAATAAGATTAGTGTATGAAAGAGGTAGTATTTTAGTTCAACCGATTTGATGATATTTCAAAGAGAATAAAAGAAAGAAAGCTATAAATATCACTTAAGTTTAGTAGCAAAAAGAGATTAAATAAACAGAAAGATGAGAAGTTAATAGATTAACATAGCATAGGCGCTATGATTGTTTAATATGATATTTATTCATAATATAGATACTTGTTAATGTTTTAATGGATTCTTAATCAATTCAAGTTAATATCGCAACATAACTTAGACTTTCTGTGTGTTGTACGCTCAAATTATGAGCAGGGTTACTTACTGAGTCATTACGACTCACACCATTTTCGTTGTTAGTTTTGCAGGCCAGTAGCAGTTTTTTTTATAACTTGAAGCTTTGGTAAAGGCTTTGAAGACAGAGGATCGCCCCAGTTGCAGTCGAGAGATTGTTGAGTCCTGGGTCAAGTTGTGGGTCCTCACGGCCCTTTGTATTGTATTTTGCATTTGTATCATTTAAGTAAGAATTATGTAATAGTGTAGTTATTGTTTTGAGTTCTGGCCGGAGGCCAAGTATTTTTTTTTGTTCTTTGAGTTCAGTCCTGAGGCCTTGATGTTGTGTTTCCGGCCTGAGGCTGAGATGATTGTGTTTTTGTTGTATTTGGATGCTGGCTACAGGCCATGTTGCATGATGTTACAAATACATCATACCGAAATTTCATTAGATTCAGAGGCTTATGGAGATGGGTTTAGCCTGTCTCATGCCGGTAGCATCCTGGCCTAGGATGGATGTTACAGAAACATTTTCGTCAGTTGCAATGCTGAAGTCTATAAGTATTTTGTTGTCTATTGCCGCATACCAAGATTACGAGATTTGGCAAATGGATGTCAAAACATATTATCTAAAGGATTTTCTTGATGAATAAATCTATATGGAACAGCCGGAGGGTTTTGTATCCAACGAGAACTAGGGCATGGTATGCAAGCTTAAGAAATCTATTTATGGACTTAAACGGGCTTCACGGAGTTGGAATCTTCGATTCGATGAGATAATTAAATTGTATAGTTTTCTCAAGAATTCGGAAGAATCATGTGTGTATAAGAAGGCTAGTGGAAGTATGATGGTATTTTTAATTCTCTATGTTGACGACATCCTTATCATTGGGAATGATATCGGGATGATGCAAGGCGTCAAAGCTTACCTCTGTAAGAATTTCTCCATGAAGGACCTGGGTGAAGCTTCTTATGTCTTAGGCATAAAACTCTATAGAGATAGAGAAAAAAAGTTTATTGGGTTATAATAATCAACATACATAGATAAAATCCTAGAACGATATAATTTTTGTTACTGTAAGATAACAAACATATTGTTTAGACATGGCTTACATCTTTCAAAAAAGATGTGTCCACAAACAAAAGATAAGAAGATTAGCATGTCTAATCAGCCTTATGCTTCGTGTTTGGGCAACATCATATATGTCATTTTATGTACAAGGCTTGATATCAGCTTCGCAGTTAGTGTGACCAACATGTATCAGTCCAATCCAGGTAATGACCATTGGATGGCCATTAAACATATCCTTAAGTTTCTTAAAGGTGCTAAGGATAAGTTTTTTATATATGGAGGAAACGAACTACAAGTTAATGGGTATACGGATTCCAATTTCCAATTGGATCCTAATGATAGAAAGTATATATCAGGATTCGTGTTTACCCTTAACGGAGGTGCAGTTTGTTGGAGGAGTTCCAAACAGGGGTTAACAGCTGATTCCACCATAGAGACGGAATATATTGCAACTTCTGAAACTACAAAGGAAGCTGTTTGGGTTAGGAACTTCATCACAGAATTGGGAGTAGTCCCAATTATCAAGAATCTGATTCTGTTATACTGTGATAATATTGGAGCCATTACGCAAAAAAAGGAACCAAAAGCGCATTAGAAGTCAAAGCATGTGGAATGAAAATACCACATCATTCGAGAGATTGTGTAGCGAGGGGACATTGTCGTGTGCAAGGAACAGAGTGAAGATAACATAGTAGACCCGCTTACCAAATCCATTCCTCCGAAGTTTTTTGATAAACATGTGGAGTCAATGGGTATTATATATAATCGATATTGACACTACATCAAGTGGGAGAATTTGTTAGGGTTGGTGCTCAGAGCGCCAATTTTATTATGTATTTCCTTGTAAATACTAATGTAACATTTTATTAGGAATAAAATAAATAGTTTCTATTATATATAACATCTCTTTTTATATGGTAAAGACGTAATAAACCTTGGAATGATTAGTTATGATACTATTACAAAATCTTCACAACTAACATTAAGTTGTATCATGATATTGTCATTCTTAGACAGCTCTTGGCCAGTAAAGTAAACCCGTTTAGACAGGTACATGTCGTGTATTGGAATCTTGGATTCCAATGGTTTCTCAATGAACAATGAGTCTTGGAGACTCATATAGACTTGTAGGTATTTATAATGGATAAACACTGATCGACTCAACGAAGATTCTTAATGGATGGTACACCAACGTCAATAAGAATCTTCTCAGGTTGAAAGAGCATAATGATTCTTTGACTTGAGATACCATTGTGTATATATGAGTTATCATCCACACTTAGATGGTAGTCACGTCACCGATCTATTTAGATCAGACCTCCGCCTGTTCGTTGAGTGTGGACAGATGCTCAGAATATCCTGTGTGTATCAAGAAATGATCCGTCAGTTCTGTGTACAAAGCATAGGTATTAAATATGGAATTAGCAATTTTTAAATCCATGGGACGTGGTACACTGTAGAGGTCAGTTCTAAGTGTTATTAATGGATTACTAATAGAAACTTCGACGTGATTATATCTATAGAGATTTGACGTTTATATCTATATCTCTGGAATAATCCGGATACCTATAACGGAGGGATTATACGTATGCCATGACCTCGACCTGTATGGTTCAGAGAGTTTATTTGTGTTCGTCATAATTTACTGGTGGGTAGATTATGGACAAGAAATTTGATTTTGTGATGGATATGCCTGAACCTAGAGAGTCTCACTAATGAAATATACTCGTAGAGCACTATGGCAACTTTTATTAATAATACTGATTACTTATAAATCTTTTAACGATCAAACGAAAAATACATGAAAAGGGACCTAATGGTCATTTCCTAATTAATGTGTATTTGTATTTAATATTTGATTTTATTAAATACACATTAGTTAAATGTCAAATTGTGATATTTGACATATATCATTGATATATGTATTTTGATGATTTAATGTAATATAATACGTATATTTAAGATATTTATATTTAATTATATAAATATTATATGATTAAATTATTAAATAGGAAAATATCTTAAGTAATGATTCACTTTTTAAATGGCCTATTATGAATAGATACACTTGTTATTTTTCATTAAATACTTTAATGATAAAAATATCTAAAGTCAAGTATATCTTTTTTATTTAATTAAATAAAAAAAAAATTGAAATATCATGATATTTTAATTTCTTCATTGTTTCGGCCAAGTGAGGTTTTTACAAATAGGGTTTTGTTTTGTTTTTTTTTTGTTTCATAACTACAAGTTACCAAATATATTACAAAGTAAAGTTTGCGAGAAACTTGAAGAACAAAGGAAAAAACTTAAGGAAAATTAGTTTTGTAAGTATTTTCCAACTTTCTTCAACATGAAAATTATTTCTATGTTTCTAGGCTTCAACATGTGCTGCTTAGAATTTTCTCTACTCTTTAATTATAATTAAATTGGTTGCAACTTGTTTGAAAGATCTTAGCATGTGTGATTAAACAAAAAGAGCTTATAATTAGTTATTAAGCTTTCTTTTTGATTAATTAGTAATCAAGTTGTCATTCTAGAGTTTTAAGGCGACTCATTTATGATGTAGAATTGTTATTGTGTTATTTCAACTGGTGAGACTTGTTTGGTGTGTTAAAGAATTAATTGAAGTGTTGAATTTATTCAATTTAGTGTAATTGATCAATTGGAGTAATTTATTAAATTAGGGTTCTTAACCTATTCCAATATTGGGGCTTTTCATATATGATGTAGTATGATGTATATAAATGTATATTAATTTGGGATTGATTGGATTTGATCTTGACTTGTTTTGAAAAAGATTGGACCAAATTACAAATCCTGGAAAATACTGTGCTGTTTCGGCAATTACAAACAAATTTGGAATTTTTGTTACAATTTATATTTTGAGGTGTTGGACATGTATAAATCATTTTAGGATTGATTTGGAATCACTTAAATATGTATTTGACAATATAAGGACCAAAATGAATAAAATGCAAACTTTAGGGTCAATTATGTAATTAGCAAGAAATATGATTTCTTGGATTAAATTTCAGTTTTAAAGTCTTGGGTAATTAAATAAATAAGTTTATTTATTGATCTAAGAAAAATTATTGAAATCGAAAATTTTAATTTTTCGCGTTCCGCTGCGTTACAGGGTATTCCGTATAAAACCCCAACAAATAGGCCATAGGGCCGAGTATATATATAATGAACTCATTTGTTGTATGTACATTTACTTCACATGTATGTATGTTTGTATTGATTATATATAATGATGTGGCATTAATATACATGTTATGTATGATTTCACGATTAGTTGTTGAGATAGTATCATATTTTACAGGTTCATTCATGTGCACTAATATAGGTTGCATAGGTTTTGTATGTTTATGTCAGAGGCTTATGGGATGGTTGGTTATGCGTCTCCTTCTGGCCACATCCCGAATATTTTGGGATATGACAAAGATGATATCATAGTACATGGTCTTTAGGGTATATGACTACAGCGGTAGAGCTATGATGTTTTGCATACGATGTATGTCTGGGAATACTCGTGTGTAAGACATCACTTTTCCAAGTTTTATCGACTCTAGGTAAGTTTCCTATCCTTTCACTGGAAAATATTATGAGATATATGTTGGGATATATTCCCTAGAGCATCATGTAATATAAACTGTATTATGTTTTATGAAATAAAATTATGCATTGTTCATTTATAAAGTGTTTGTTTAATATCACATATTGTATATTATCTTGTTTATCCTAGATTACTAAATGTGCCTTCAGACTTAGTGTATGAGTGTCATACACAAGGGGATTTAAGTCTAAATTTAGTAATCCAAAATAGTCCATAGAGAGCGAACAAACAGGTACTTTATTTGTGGTTTATCTATAGCTGTGGTCCATTCTATAATTGTATGGCGACCTTGATCCGGGATCGTCCATGTGGAGATATGAGAATGTAGGCACCTTTTATAATATGATCATATAAGACAAGACCCAGATAGAAATGAGTTTCTTATAATATCTGTTAAATAAAGAAATTCATTTCAATCTACCAGATGGTAATATATGGATTGATCTTAATCTTGAGTGTACTACAAAATCCTGCATGGCATGCTATGTCCTTTGATTTACAAAGGTGAGGTTGGTGTAGCAATCCCGACCAATAGCTTCGTACCATGGGGACATGGTTTGGTGTGTAGGGTCGAGACCTTTTACATAAATATGGAGTTCACTCATTCTTGCGAGAAGTAGATGAGTATTCTTTCTTAAGGGTTGATTCGGTACTTGAATAGTTAGAACGCTCAAGTGTTTCTATTACGAATAGAAAGATTAACATTTATAACTGTTATGAATAAATTGTTCATTTGAGAATCAACGATACTTAAGGTAAAAATAATTAAAGGGGTATAACGGATATTATGACCCGGATCTAATTACGAGATACTCGTGAAAGGGTTAATCCGTATGTAATGACTATATCGATGGACACAGATGTGGTTCGGCTTAATATACTATATGCGGCAATAAGAGTGCAACTTCAGATTTTTAGTGGAATAACCTGGAGTTAATAATTCAGAGTATTTAATTATGAGCTTAATTAATATTTCGAGATTATTCGAGCTCGGAACTGTAGGTCCATTTGGTCCTCATGCTAGCTCAATATACTATCGCAGATTTAATATAATTGGATTGTCAAATTATATACTCACATATGTATAAATATGATTAATTATATTATTTTGTCACACTTGAAACTATATATTAAAAGTTAATATATTTTCTTAATAATTAAATGATAATTATTAAATGTATAAAATTAAATTATATGTGATATAATTTAATAAGGCCATTATCGAAATTTCAAGTTTTGGGTTTTGGAAACCCTTGGTTACTTTTGGAATTTATGTTTTCAAAAAGGTAATTGAATATTTAATTTTGTAACATATTTTATCATGATGATGGTATTTAATATTAGATTTATTTGTTGTAAAAATTTTTGGAATTCCTTATGCCTTGTCCAGAACTACCTTAAGGGGGAGGGGAAAAGTTTGTTTGTTTTGGAAACAAATAACCTTAAGTATAAAAGAAAATTAGATTTTTCTTTTTCTAATCTCTTTCATTCTAACCCTAGCCTCCATCTTCTTCTTCATCAAACTCTCTCAAAGTGTTGAGAAAATAAAAAGAAGAAAAATAAAGTTTTCCCTTGTGTGACATTAATCTCTAAAACTTTTAGGGATTAATTTTGCGAGTCTAGCCCACACTAGTTTCCGTTGGTAACGAGATATAGCTCGGAAGACTTTTTGGTGTTTAACCAAAACTCATATTCTTCATTCTTTCATAACCCACAGCAGTGAGCATTATTTTTGCTCACTGCCGCCTAAAGTTTGGTGAAATCGGGGCTCAGATTGTTTGGGTTTTAATCCATAATTTTTTGTAAACACGAAGGGTTGTTTTGAGGATGTGTTGGGGTTGTTTTCAAGTGTAAAATCAGAACTGAAACATAACCACTGTTCATGCATTTCAGGGGTTATTTTGGTAGTTTACTGGGCGCGAATCGGGTCCAAAACAGTCCAGTTTTGTGCTGTTGTTCGGGGACTATTCCGGGGCTATTTCGAGGCTGGAATTTTATCTAAAATATAAGAAAAATTTCAGTGGTGGTGCTGGTAACTTTCGGCCACTTGGTGAGGAGGGCAGACAAATTTTTCAAGTCCGATCCAGGCGCCTAATGTGCTTCCGCAATGCTAGGAAATTGGCTCCTACAATTGGCATCGAGAGCAAAGGTTTAAAAGTATTTTTAACCCTTCTTTTTTGATTTAAAGTTAATGTTTTTATATATTTATATGTGTTATAAATATTGATATGCAAGTTTAGATGAGTAGGCACAGAATAATATTCATGAGATTAATGTTTATTATTATTTCATGTGATGAACGGATTTTGCATTGGTCGTAAATTTTTCCGGTTCTTATTTTTGTTGTTGGTTTTGATTTTGGAATGTAAGGCCATAAGGCTATTTTTGTAATTGTTTTAATTTTATTTTTCTATGTAAAAAATTTCAATTGTTGTAATTTGGAGCACCGAAATTGCAAAATGAGCCAACACCAATTTTGAAGACCAATGGATGCCTTGGGAATTTTGTACTAATTAGATTAGTATAGGAAATATAAGAGCCCGGTCAATGCAAAATATTTTTTTTATGTTGTATGTATGTTCAATTCGAAATGTTTGAATAACATGTCATATAGCTTAGGGTGTCTACTCTTGCATTTTACATGTCATAACATATTTTTGGATGCATATATATATTCTAGACAGGAAATGCGATTTTATGTGATTTAAAATGTTAAATTAGAATATAGTATGCATGGAAAATGATTAATTATATTAATTGGTTTTATAGTAAAAATTGGAAATTCTAAAATAATGGGCTTACTAAGTGCATGATAAATTCCATTGGTATATAGGATTGAAACCCAAACATAAATTCCATAGCCGATTCCGAATGGACGGTAATGTTTTCTGCACTCGGGATACAATTGCACGTACCTTTGGATTTTATAACGCACTTTGATCAATTAAATAGTTTAATTAAAATCCTGACCATTTTAGGATTCCAAAATTTTAAACAGGTTAGTGTTCTAATATTTTAAGAGTTAAAATATAATAGGTCACTAATACAACACCAATTAAATTAGTTTAATTGAGTAAAATAATTAATAGAGACTAATGGATATTAGTGATATAAATTTTAAGAGTTAAAATTGATTAGGTCACTAATAATATACTAGTGTTAGTAAAAATTATGATTTAGGTGCCATAAATTTATTCGCACCAGTAAATATAAAATATTGGATATTTTAAAATAGAAACCTTAATTTTAAAATAGTGAATGGGAGATGGACATATGACAATATATCTCGCGATCTCCGTTGTTAGTCCGAAAACGTGAGATTCAAAAGGCGCCTCGAGAAGGCTTTGCTTTCGTCCCCCTACGGATGTTGTCTATTTTGGGTCAATATCAAGTTTGGATTCTGAGAGGATAGGTACTCTAAATGTATCTGGTGAATTGACCTACCCTATGACGTCACTTCACTAGTTAAGTCCAAGGGTTCTGAAACGATGGGTCACACTCACAAAGGAATGATTAAATGTTAATCAAAATTCCTTGATCAAATCTAATGATAGTTGATTAATATAGGAATAAGAGCTATTCCTGCATATATTAATCGATTGAGATTGTCTCGATCTATCATATACATACTTGACCTACCCTACGGCAGTACTTATTTGTGGGATGATAGATTTTCGTGGCATAGTAATTCTCTTAGGCTTCTAATTCGTTATTCATGGTTCATGCATCATGTTTAATTTTATGCCAAAATTGTTTAATAGTTTTAATATGTGATGAATGAATATTTAATGCATGTTTAATTTTATTTTTTAGCCATGGTTTCTCCAATTATTTCAATACTCTCAAATGATAATTATCGGGAGAAAACTATGTTAAGTGGAAAAGTAACATGAACATTATCCTAGTCTGTGAAGCCCTAAAGTTTGTCCTGATGGAGGAGCGTCCTCCCGGTTGGTCAGAAATGTTGGCCAAGCTCTGCGCGGTGCCTACCAAAAATGGGTCGCGACTAATGAGAAGGCTCGCTACTACTTGTTAGCAAGGATGTCCTAGGTTCTTGCTGCGAAGCATGAGCCTATGGCTACAACATCTTAGTTGATGGATTCATTGCAGGGCATGTTTGGGTAACATTGAAAGTGTCAATGTCATGAGGCCACAGTCTCAGTGATGACTGCTAGGATGAAGGATGAGACATTAGTCCGAGAGCATATCTTGAGGATGATGACCTATCTTAGCACTGTTAAAACCCATAGTGCTCGTATTAACGAGCGTAGCCAGGTGACCATAATTCTGGAAACTCTACCTAAGAGTTTCCTCAAATATAAAAGCAACTTTGTTATGAACAAATCGACTTTACTTTGACCCAAAGCTTAATAAGCTCACCCATTACGAGTTCATGCTTGTGGATCCTCGTAAGCCAAGAGAAGAAGAATAGCACTAGGAAGACCAAGACTAAGCCCATTAAGAAGAAGAACAAGAAAGGCTCCAAGGATGCCAAGACAAAACCAAAGTGTTTCCATTATAACAAGGATGAGCATTTGAAAAGGAATTGTCCTAAATACCTTACTGAGCTAAAGGAGAAGAAGGGTACTGGTAAATACGATTTACTTGTTATCGAATCTCTTTTAGCGGAGGATGATAAATCTACATGGATTGTTGATTCTGGAGCCACTAACCATGTTTGTTCTTCTTTTGCAGCTACTTAAATCAGGGAGGGACCTTGCTGAAGGTGACTACACCATGAGGGTCGGGACATGGGATGCCGTTTCAGCAAAAGCAGTGGAAATTTTCAGTTTAAGTTTTTCAAATAATAGTTATTTAATTTTGAACGATGTGTTATTCATTACTGGTTTTTGCAGGAATTCGATTTATGTTTCCAAAACTTTTGGATGATGGTTTTTCAGTTTCTTTTAATAGTAATTTAGTTATTATTGGTAGAAATTGATTAACTATATGCACATGAAACTCAGAAAATAATTTGTATGTGTTAAGACCGTTAACACATATGTCATTGCTGAACACTGAAATGTTTACGGTTGAGAAACCTAAAAGAAAACGGAAAAAGATTTCTCACGATGACATATATATGTGGCATCTTAGACTTGGTCATATCAGCCTTGACCAGATAAATAGGTTGATAAAGAATAGAGAATTAAACTAGTTAAAGCTCAGAACTTTACTAGTCTGTGAATCCTATTTATAATCAAAAATGACCAAAAGACCTTTTACTGGAAAAGGTATAAGAGTCAATCAACCACTTAAGCTCATACATTCGGACATTTGCAGACCGATGAATGTAAGAGCCCGAGGTGGTTATGAATACTTCGTCACATTTATTGACGATTATTCAAGATATGGTATGTTTACCTAATGCAACACAAGTCAGATACTTTTGAAAAGTTCAAAGATTATCATGCTGAGGTTGAGAACCAGTTAGGTAAGAACCAAAACTCTACTATCAGATTGTGGAGGAGAATACCTTTACAGAGATTTCAAGGAATTCTTATTTGAGCATGGGATAGTATCCTAGCACACAAAATCTGGAACACCAAGAAAAATGGTGTTGCAGAGAGGAGAAATCAGACCCTACAAGACATGATAATATCTACGTTTAGTTATAGCTCATTACCTAGTTCATTCTGGGGGTATGCATTGCAAACAACAATATATATTCTTAATGCAGTTCCATCTAATTCTGTTCCTAAGACTCCCGTAGTATTGTGGAGTGGTCGTAAAACTAGTTTACGACATTTTCATATATGGGGGCTGTTGGACAATTATGACCCATATCATCACTATTTGTACAGAACATGGTGTTGTTGTGCAAATTAACTATGTGACAAAGGAAATTTCTCTTTTATCATTTGTAATTGGATTATCGGGATATATAAATGATAAAAGTCCATATGATTAGTTCCAGATTAATAAGATATGAGACAATATTAATCCACTAAGGTTTAATCATTAAAATATCCCTAGTCGTAATATTATCGAGATTGGACATCAATAATGCGAAATAGACTAGTATTGTACTTGTGCGTGTTATATGAGCATAACGACATTGTTCTCATATATTTGGGTATTGTATACTCATGCAAGTGTAATTGGAGGTTATTTTTAACGATGGTACGGAAACAGCTTCGCTCTGGATAGACCCCTCGGAATTCCATTGGTAGTATGACTATGTGTCTATGGGAGTCCGAATCAGGGTAGGTGTATTTGTTCTTAACCTGAGATTTGCATCGCTAATACTTGCGACAATCAATATACTTTGATTTTGGTTGTCCAGGGCTTTAACAGGTTCTGTGTACGCCTCTTCTGGGTATATTAAGAATCGTAGTGTATTGGGTGTGATATCAAGATGGAAGTATCACTTCAGTCATATGGAGATGATGATCACGTAGGATACAAAACTAGAACTTTTATGTACTGCAGTCATCGGGATAATATGACTAGGTCATGTTTATCTAATTTTAGAGACTAGTTACCAGAGATCCGATATGTGCTTCGTACGGGGCAGACACAATTCTAGCCCCAGGCCTAACATGTGACATCCGATACTGGATCGTAATACGCAATACTACGTATACTACGCCTGACATAGATTACATATTCCTTAAAAGAATATTTCTGTAGAATTGGGTAGTCACGATGCTTTGCTAGAAGCCAACCATGTCTTGTAAATCGGTAAGAACGTAGTACTAGGTATGCACGTATTCGGATATTCCGATGACCGGATTTACTGCCAACATATCCAGGGATCTCATGGGTCGCTTCCCGAAGATTCACCGATGACGTATGACTCGAACATAATTAATCTGGGATTAATTAGTAGAGAGAGAAAATTAATCTAGGATTAATTACAGAGAGATTTTATCTGGGATAAAATACTATTAGGAGAGAGAGATCGATTAATTTGTAATTAATTGATAAAATAATATATTCGATATATTAAATGAAATTAGATTTCATAACGGAATTAAAATTAGATTTTAATTAGGGCAAACGAATTAGTTTATATAGAATTAATTCGCGAGTGATGTGAATAGTAATTTTGCTAGACATAATTATTTAATTAAATTTGATTTAATTACGTCGCAACAGAAAATTCGTTAATTCAGAATTAACGAACCCAAGGCCATAATGTGTTTGCGGGCCCACTCGGATTTTAAATTTAAGTTGGGCCCACAAGTCACATCACAAGTCACAACTCAAGTCACATCACTTGTCCATCAAGTGTCAATTTGGTGATGGAAGTGGTTGGAGGCTTTAAATGCATTTTTCCCTCCAACACTTTACTTTTGCTTTTTGGAAAAATATATACCAAAATTGAGTTTGACTTTTGAAAAGTGTGGTAATTTTTTTAGAAACCTAAAATTACCAAAACAAAAACATCTCTCTTTCCTTCTTCATCATGGCCGAAACTTGGCCTCATTTTCTCTCAAATTGCCGTGAACCTAGGGCTCATTTGCTTCTTGATTTTGCTTCAAAATCAAAGGTGCTAGCACATCTAATGAGTCTTACAAAGGTGTTAGGGAAACATATCCATGAGTTTGGAATTCAAGGAGATGCTTGGAACTTTACATACATCAAAGGGGAGCTTGGAGCATAACACACAAAGGCTTGGATTTTTTTGTTATCTCCTACATCCAAAACCGATCAAGTGAGTATTTTTCCGCATTCTTACTTTGTTGTATTCACATGATTTCTTGCTTAATTGATCTTGGTTTGACCTAGAAAACCCAACAGGGGTGTCCAGTACATGTGCTGAAGACTAAGACTACTAAGTTTGAGCCACGTTCACAGGTGTGCCTATTTGTAGGCTATCCTAAGGAAATTAGTGGTGGAATCTTCTATAGCCATGATGATAACAAAGTGTTTATATCGATAAACGCTACGTTTCTAGAGGAGGACTATATGAGGGAGTTCAAACCTCAAAGTAAAGTGTTACTTGAGGAGTTACTTGCTGGTTCGACCAGTACACCATCGTCAATGATAGTTAACAAACACATAGCATCTTCGACATCTGAGCGTCAGATGTAAGTTCATCAGAATGATCTACCACCTGGACGTAGTGGGACGATTGTTCGACAACCTGATCGCTATCTAGGAGTTTGAGAGGCATAAGTTGTCGCCTCCAACGATAGTCTATATGATCCATTGACCTGTCGTAGTGCAATAGATGATTCTGATAAATAAGAGTGGCTCAAAGCCATGAACCTAGAGATTGAGTCTATGTACTCCAACTCAGTCTGGGAACTTGTAGACCAAACTGATAAGGTAAAACTTATAGGTTGCAAGTGGATCTACAAGAGAAGAAAGGGGAGTAGATGGGAAGGTACAAACCTTCAAAGCTAGGCTTATAGCCAAGTGTTATACCTAGAATGAGGGAGTTGACTATGAGGAAACTTTCTCGCCAGTAGCTATGCCAAAATCCATCTGCACTCTTCTGTCCATTGCCGCATATTATGACTTTGAGATTTGGAAAATGGACATCAAGACTTCATTCTTGAATGTCAATATTGATTAGCGTATCTATATGGTACAACCAGAGGGGTTCATAACCCAAGGTCAAGAGCAAAAGGTCTGCAAGATGCAAAGGGTCCATTTATGGACTCAAGCAAGCATCACTATCTTGGAACATAAGATTTGATACCACGATCAAGTTTTTGACTTTGAGTAGAATATTGGTGAGCCTTGTGTATACACGCGCGTCACTGACAGGAAAATGGTTTTTCTTGTTTTATATGTCGATGATATTTTACTTATTGGGAATGATGTAAAAAATTATCAGACGTGAAAACCTGGTTTGCTAACCAATTCCAAAGAAAGATCTGGGAGAGGGTAATTATGTTCTTGGGATCTAGATTCTTCGGGATCCCAAGAAATGACTGTTAGCTATGTCTCAGACATCCTACATCGATAAGATCCTTGTGCGATTTGGGTTGTAGAATTCCAAGAAAGGTAATTTGCCTTATCGACAAGAAATATATTTTTCAAAGGAACTGTCTCCTAAGACTCCTCAAGAAGTTGAGAAAATGAGACATATCCCATATTCCTCAACAGTTGGTAGTCTCATGTATGCTATGTTATGCACGAGTCCGGATATCTGCTTTGCAGTGGGAGTAGTCTGTAGGTTTTAGTCTAACCGGGGATTGGATCATTGGGTTGCTTGTGGAACATATTCTCAAGTATCTTAATAGAATGAGAGATTATATATTTGTGTATTCTGGTGAGGATATGATCCTCAGTGGATATACATAATCTGATTTTCAAGCGAATATCGATTTTACGAATTCAACATCTAGATCAGTGTTTACCCTACGTGGTGGGGCTTTAGTATGGCGGAAAATAAAGAAATCTTATATTGCTGACTCCACCATGGAGACTGAGTATGTAGCATCTTGCGAAGCAGCTAAAGAAGTAGTCTGGTCCGTAAGTTCTTAGGAGATCTGGAAGTCGTTCCAGATATAGGTAAACCACTCACACTTTATTGCGATAATAGTGTTGCAGTGGAAAATTCAAAGGAACCAAAAAGTCACAAGAGGGGAAAGCATATACATAAGAAATAGCATCTCATCATGGAGATAGTACAAAGAGGAGACGTTTCTATTTAAAGATTGCATCCGCAGAGAACCTAGTTGATCCGTTTACAAAGACCTTGTCCGCTAAAGTGTTTAAAGGTCATATAGATGGTCTAGGATTACGTGACATGTCCCATTTGCTCTAGTGCAAGTGGGAGATTGTTGGGATATATGCCCTATAGAATCATGTAATGTAAACGGTATTATGTTTTATGAAATAAAATAATGCATTGTTCATTTATCAAAGTGTTTGTTTAATATCACATATTGTTATTATCTTTTTTATCCTAGATTACTTATATTCCTTAAGACTTAATGTATGAGTGTCATACACAAGATGATTTAAGTCTAAAGTTAGTAATCTAAAATAGTCCATAGATAGCAAAAATAATGGGTACTTCTTTATGGTTTATCTATAGATGTGGTCCATTCTATAACTGTATGACGACCTTTATCCGGTATCGTCCATGTGGAGAAATGAGAATGGATGCACCTTGTATGATATGATCATATAGGACTAGACCCAGATAGAAATGAGTTTCTTATAATATCTGTTAAATAAAGAAATTTATTTCAATCTACCAGATGGTCACATATGGATTGATCTTAATCCTGTGAATACTACGAACTTCCGCATGACAGGCTATGTCCTTTGATTTACAAAGGTAAGGTTGGTGTAGAAATCGTGACCAATAACTACGTACCTTGGGGACATGGTTTGGTGTGTAGCTGGAGACATTTTACATAGATATGGAGTTCACTCCTTCTTGCGAGAAGTAGATGAGTATCTTCTTAAGGGTTGATTCGGTACTTGAACGGTTAGAGTGCTCAAGTCTTTCTGTTACAAATAGAAAGTTTAATATTCATAATGGTTATGAATAAATCGTTCATTAGAGAATCAACAGTACTTAATGTAAAAATAATTAGAGGGGTATAATGGATATTATGACCCGACTCTAATTACGAGATACTCGTGAAGGGTAAATTCATATGTATTGACTATATCATTGGACACCGACGTGGTTCGACTTAATATATTATATGCGGCAATGAGATTGTAGCTTCGGATTTTTAGTGGAATAAACCCGGAGTTAATAATTTAGAATATTTAATTAAGAACTTAATAATATTTCGAGATTATTGGCGCTCAAAACCGTAGGTCTATTTGGTCCATGTGCTAGCTCAATATATTGTAGCGGATTTAGTATAATTAGATAGTCCAATTATATACTCACATATGTATAAATATTATTAATATGATTAATGATATTATTTTTTCATACTTGAAACTATATATTAAAATTTAATATATGATTTTAATAATTATATGATAATTATTAAATGTATAAAATTAAATTATATGTGATATAATTTAATAAGGCCATTATTGGAATTTCAATTTTTCGGTTTTAGAAATCCTTGGTTACTTTTGGAAGTTATGTTTTCAAAAGGGTAATTGAATATTTCAATTTTTGGGTTTTCAAGTGTAAAATCAGAACTGAAACACGGCAACTGCTCACGCATTTCAGAAGCTGTTTTGGCAGTGTGTTGGCCGCTAATCGGGTCCAAAACAGTCCAATTTTATGCCACTATTCGGGGACTGTTCGGGGAATGTTCCGGGGCTGGAATTTTGTCTAAAAATGAAGCAAAATTTCAGTGATGGTGCTGGTAACTTTCGGCCTCCTGGTGAGAAGGGCAGAAAGATTTTTCAAGTCTGATTCGGGTGCCTAACGTGCTTCCGCTGCGCTCGGAAAGTGGTTCCTACAATATGATCCATTTGTAGCAAGAGCAAATATTATTTCTTTAGATCACGTATGGCAGCTAAGAGTATACCATAAATCCTAAACTCAGTAAGCCCTTAACTTTAGTATAGGGATACAATTTAGTTTCATGAATATACAGCATGTTCAAAGTGACATCGGTAGTTTGACATCCCAATAGTCATGTTTCCATTCATGCTTGAAGGATTATGTTTGTAAATGTCTGTAGACACTGTATTTTTACATGGCTCGATAATGAGTCTCTTATGGGAACACCATCTGTAATGTTTGGGAAAGTTGTAAGGTTTATTGCTGGAAAGAAACAAACCCTAGAAGATCAAAGGGAACAACATTAAAATTAACCATAATATCCGACCGGACATACTCCAAGTCAGGCCGATATGCATCGAGTTTCCAGTTTTGCAGAAGGATTCAAACTCTTTCCTTTTTAACCAATTTCCATAAAACTTAACTTTCCTTATTAACCAATTTCCTTAATATATGAGATCTTTTCCTTATTAACCAAACCATACACACTATAAAAGATGATCAAATTCAGAAAACCATTAACCTAAAAAACACAACAACCCTAAATTTATCCTTCCAGCAAGAGATCCAGCAACCTACCTAAACATTTAGAGGTGTTCTCGGAGCTAAGTTAAACTTAAGGTTTGACTTGAGGGCCCTTAAACCCTTACTTTCATGTTTTTAGTTTACTATAACGACGTCGTATCTCCGGCCGGACATTATATTTGTCTGTTTAAACATACATATGTCATATAAAGAATACAACCATATATCTGGCTATATCCGGTCGTATGGTTTCCAATGGTATATCATATGGAAAATAGACATAAATTCCATAGCTAATTTTGAATGGACGGTAGTATGGTTAGTACTCGGGATATAACTCCATATACTATTGGGCAATAATTTTGCGTGTCAATCTTGTAGAATTCACTTTTTTTTATTACTATGTTATTTCCAACATGCATGATCCTACACTTTTTATTGTTCTACTTCACGCTAAAATATCCGGCCGGACATGAATTGCATTAAAAAAATTGTCTAGCCAGGCTCCTTCAAAGCTAGGCTGGAAAATATATTTAATTTGTATATTATTATTACTTTGATAATTTCTAGATATTTTGTAATTTATTCTTTTATCATTCTTTTATTATGATTGCTCTCTGTATGATATATAAACTGTTGTTGAGTGATTCTTGCATTATAAGATATGTGAATCCTTTTTTGAACCTTGATATTATATTAGCATCAGTAAGAGACTGTTTCGAACCCAATTGAGGATGAAGGATGGACCTTGCGAGGGGTGTAGTGCGGCTTTAAATCGTTCTTAGTATATGATATTGAGTGCCGACTCTTTTATTCTCCTATTTGTCCCATTGGGATATATGTACTCTCTACGGGCTGCGAACCCAACAATATTGTGGTCGCCAATGTCATAAGCATAATGGTAAACCCCGCTTCGGTCCTACAAGATCTATGACCATTAGTATATAATAGAGCCTTTGGAACAACGAAAATCATGATATGCCCCTACTATACTTTTAAAAGTACTGGATGGCAAATTTCATTCTGACGGCGTCCATCCTATACCTTTTCTAAAATAGCAGACAAGCCAGTATTAGTATGTTACCTTTGGTTAATGTTACAGTTTTCCCTCCCCTTAGATAAGTATATAGGTAATAGTGCCACTAAGGAAGTATAAGATTTGCAGTAGTAGATCTCAGCTGGAAACCCACAATCATCAGAAAATACAAACCATTAAAGCAAGACCTGACCAATCTATTTCTGCTCAGAATCACCTGAAACCTCAAGAATAAGATAGTGAGCTTCGTACCAATCGTGACATGGGTAGTAGTACCCAAAATGTGCATCATAAATCGAAACTCATGATTCAGTTGGTGGGGTTGTTTACCTATTGGTAGCAGCAGCCATACATGTGACCATTAGTAGAAAACAAACCCCAAAGCCTCAACACCTACCCACAATGATTAATAGCCACCCTACCACACTTCAAGTTAACCTATAAAATTAGTAACCATAATGACCCATATTTTTAGTCAAAGCCCCAGCAATCAGCCAGTGAATGAAGTGTGACATATGATGAGGATGACCTTACTTGGGACATGTAGCTCATACATGAATCATGTGCAAGTTAATAGATTTGGTTATCCGTAAACATCGGTAGTATTTGATGGCACCCCAAGACGAGTCAGCCACTCCCATTTATTTCAGTAATATTTCTTTCTGTTGGTATCTAGCCATCCAACAGGCTTTAGTTGAAGAAGAACTGACAATAACACTAGCAACCCTTACCCATACCATTTCCCCATGATGTTAGTTGCATCACAGACCCCCGTTGAATCAGTACAAGTAGTACCATGAGCATTTTCAGAGTGTCATGCGATACATTCCTTATATTTTTCATCTATAGATATGTTCATTAAGCTAGTAAGAAAGACACTTACCAGATCGACAACGCGCTAATCAGGTCAGTCAGGCTCGCCACATGTACATAGTTCGGGTGTCAGGCACTCGAGTGACTGGCTATAGGCCAAGTGGGAGATTGTTGGACAATTATGACTCATAGCGTCACTATTTGTACAGATCATGGTGTTGTTGTACAAATTAACTATGTGACAAAGGAGATTGCACTCTTATCATTTGTGATTAGATCACCTAGATATATAAATGATGAGAGGTCCTTGTGATTTGTTCCTGTACGGAGATTGATATGAGACAGTATCAGTCTACGTAGGATAAATCATTAAATATCCCTAGTCAGACTATTATCGAGATTGTACATCGATAAATACGTAAAAGACTAGTATTACACTTGTGCGCGTTGTGAGGGCACAATGACATAGTTCTCATATATTTGGGTATAGGATACTCATGCAAGTGTAATATAAGGTTGTTTTTTACCAATGGTACGGGAAACAGCTTCGTTCTGGATAGACCTCATCAGAATTCCATTGGTAGTATGATTATGTGTCTATGGAAGTCTGAAATCAGGGTAGGTGTATTTGGTCTTAACCTGAGACTTGCACCGCTAATACTTGCGACAATCAATATACTTTGGTTGCGGTTGTCCAGGACTTTAACAGGTTCTGTGTACGCCAATGCTGGGTATATTGAGAATCGTAGTGTGTTGGGTGTGATGTTAAGACGAAAGTATCACTCCAGTCATATGGAGATGATGGTCACATAGGATACGAAAATCGTTCTCTTAAATGCTCAAGCTATCGGGATATTATGACTAGGTCATGTATATCCGATTATAGAGACTAGTTACCAGACATCTGATATGTGCTTCGTACGGGGCAGACACAATTCCAGCCCCAAGCCTAGCACGTGATCATTCAATTCTGGATCGATATACACAATACTACTGTATACTACACCTGATATAGATCACATATTCCTATAAGGATATTTCTGGAGAATTGGGTAGGCATGGCGCTTTGCTAGAGGTCAACCTTGTCTTGTAACTCGGTATAAACGTAGTACAAGGTACTTACGTGTTCGGATAGTCCGACGACCGAATTTACTGCCAACATATCTGGGGATCTCATGGGTCGCTTCCCGAAGATTCACCGATGACGTATGACTCGCACTCTAAATTAATCTGGGATTAATTAGAAGAGAGAGAAAATTAATCTGGGATTAATTGCGGAGATATTTTATCTGGGATAAAATATCAATTAAAGAGAGATAACGATTAATTTGGAATTAATCGATAAATTAATATATTTGATATATTAAACGAAATTGGATTTCGACGCGGAATTAAAATTAGATTTTAATTCGGGCGAATAAATTAATTTACAATTAATTCGTTAGCAACATGAATAGTGATTTCGCTAGGCGTAATCATTTAATTACGACGCAACGGAAAATTCGTTAATTTGGAATTAGCGAACCTGAGCCCGAGAATATTTGCGAACACATTCGTATTTCGAATTTGAGTGCGGCACGCAAGTCAAATCATGCATCAAATCGCTAGTCGCATCTAGCCTCACATCAAACGTCAAATCATGTCACTTTGAGTGATGTGACAATTGATTGATTGATGAGATTGATTGTTTAGATTGATTGATTGAATGATGGGAGTGGTTGGCAAACTTTATTGCCTTGACTTTTTGGAAAAGTGGAAATGGTAAGCAATGATTAGATTGGAAAAGTGGAAATGGCAAACTTTATTGCCTTGATTAGATTGTTCTTGAAACCGTGATCAGTGAGGGAAGCAAGAGAGGGATTTTGTGGTAAAATCTCAAGTGCTAGCACACTTACGAGACATGCGAAGGTGATAGAGAAGTCCACCCATGAGCCGAGAACCATTCGACGAAGCTTGGAGCTTGACGAAGGACCAAAATCGAGGCCAAACTAGTGAGCACAAAACTGCAGTTGTCGTGAAACCAGTGAGCATTTTTTGAAGTTTTGTTGCCTCCGCGTCGCTCAACCGATTGATGTAAGTATTCTGCAACTTCTTCGATGTGTATTCGTACTTGATTCATGCTTATTATTGATCTTGGGACCTTAATAGAAAACAACACTCTAAGATCAATTGGATCCAATCCAATTCCTAGATCCAGTAGGGGGACATCCAAGTCCGAAACACATATCTTATATATGCCAATATATCCAATATATTGCCTAACCTTTTTTCTCTGAATCAACTAAGCCTTGGCTTTGGCACAACAAACTTAGTGATCCTAGTTAAGCGTGACCCATTGACCATGGAAAGCTTCGTAATCAATGTCGATGGACAATAAGTCGTCTTGACTTTGGCCAACAAACCACAACTTTGACAAGACACCGATATGGAACAAAGCTCTCGTGATTCAAACACATCCTCGACGGACAAAAGCCTTGACTTTGGCCAACAAGCCAATGCCAGTCATAGATCTTGAGTAAGAATCACTCAATGGAAGGAAAAACGCTTAATATTTTGCGAGGGTTTTTCGAGTGCAAATTGGCAACCAATTTATTATCTTTGTTAAGGTCTCATCATCATACACCCTTAAACATGCATTCTAAATACATAATAAAGTGCGTATAAATAAAATAATAATGATATACGGATGGATACTTTACACATTGATCCTAGATCAAATCTCTCCATTTCCTCTCTCCCGCTAGCACAAGTATTTACTTCTACCCGTTACACTACACTTCTAAAGAAACCTCATTTACATTGAGGGGAATAATGAGAAGAGAATACAAAGAGTAAGGAGGTAATAAGGCTGGACTCACAGGTCCAATTTAATAAATTCCAAATTTATTACAACAATTTCTAAAATTGCCCCACCATCTATTATCCATCCGATATACATTATTCATGCATCGCAACCATGTATTCACACAAGCATGCTATCAATCAATCTAATCAAATTAATTAATTGATAATTAATTACCATCCAATGTTCAAACAACGATTTGATTTTGCGCGAGTCAAACACGTTTTGCGAATAAGTACTTAAAGTACGAATTCTCGAGTTAAATTAAACTACATAATTAAATCTAATTTAATATGTATTTAATAATAATTCGCTATTTAATTCCAAATTAAATACTACACTTTATTTGACGAACCTTTACGACTTAAATTCCAAATTTAATCGTTACGGGTCTCAAAGCCCGATTAACGTCCAACGTTAATTTAATTAAAGTCCAATGGGCTTTCAATTAATTTATGAAGGTGTGGACTTTTGGTCAACTCTGGTCAAACCCAATAACCAAAGCCCAATCCGGGAATTACCCCATAAGCCTAGAAATCAATTTAGGCCCATTAGGCCCAATTAAATTTTTTAAGGTCTATTAGTCGCATTTGGGCTTTATGGAAGCAGTTTTGGGCCAAATTGGATCCAACCAATTTAGCCTAAATCCAACTTGGTACAACCAAGCCCAATAAGCCTAATAACAACATTACAAGCCCAAATCCAATTTAAGCCCAAATAATTAAATTACAAAAATCCAATTTCACAATTTAATTAAACTAAAGTGCATAACATAATTAGTTACCCAAATCAATATTTCCAAAACATCAATTAGCCTAATTAATCATGCTAATTAACAACAAAACATGTCCTACACATTTTATCAAAAAATCAAATCCATAAACCATGCTTTAACTCTCGGATTTGTAGGGTTTTTAATGTCTAATTCATTTTCAATCCAATTGAATTTTAAATCAACATTACCCAATTGATTTCGAACTCATCCAATGATCAAAAATCAAAACCACCAAGACATTAGGGTTCATCTAATTTTCGGCCAAGCCTTCCAAAATTGGGGAAAATTGTTCCAAACAAAATTTCTTCAAATTGATCCAATCAATCCTCAATAAAAAATGTTTTAAGCATACTCAAACATCCAATTTTATTAAATAATGCTCAAACACATTTCACCCAAATTTTAACCCTAAAATATGTTAATGCTCAACCTTGCTCATAGATACCATTGTCGGAATTGTCTAAGCTTCCCAAGATCATTTCAAGGAATGAAAATAGAAAGTGAATACATTCAAGGAGTTGCGGAATACTCACATCGATCGGTTGAGTGACGCGACAACGAACACAAATTCTTCTCCCATTTGGTGAAGCTCGGCAGTGGCAGTGATGATGTCCTCCATTTTCGGCTTCAATCCTCCTCCATCAAGCTCCAAGCTTTGGTTGATGATTCCAAGCACACTGGTGGGTTTCCCTATCACCTACGGACAACTCTGAAGTGTGCACCTTGATTTTTGCCACAAAATCACTCTTTGCCTCTCTATAACTCACGATTTTACTGAAACCAGTGAAGAGAAAACAAAAGCAGTGGGCGTGAAGAGAAGAAAAATAATGAAGAGATAGTCGTGTGGTTGTTGGCTTAAAAGTGTATCTAATACACTTAATCAATTTCCAAAATTAATTTACCATTTATTTGATTTCAAAAAGCCAAATGATTTATGCCAACCACTTCCATCATCTCCCATCAATCAATGAATAGTGATTGCTGTCAATCACTCAAAGTGAAAAACATTTTTCACTTGATTGACGGATGATGTGACGCTAGATGCGACTAGCGATTTGACGCTTGATTTGACTTGCGTGCTGCACTCGAATTCGAAATACGAATGCTTACAAACAATTCTGGTCTCGGGCTCGCTAATTCCAGATTAACGAGTTATCCGTTGCGACACAATTAAATGATTATGCCTAGCGATATCACCATTCACGTCGCTAACGAATTAATTATAAATTAATTCGTTCGCCCGAATTAAAATCTAATTTTAATTCCGTGTCGAAATCCAATTTCGTATAATATATCGAATATATATTTTTTTCGATTAATTCCAAATTAATCGTTATCTCTCTTTAATTGATTTTTATCCCAAATAAAATATCTCCGCAATTAATCCCAGATTAATTTTCTCTCTCATCTAATTAATCCCAGATTAATAAAGTACGAGTCATACGTCATCGGTGAATCTTCGGGAAGTGACCCATGAGATCCCTAGATATGTTGGCAGTAAATTTGGTCGTCGGACTATCCGAACACGTAAGTACCTAGTACTACGTTTTTACCGATTTACAAGACAAGGTTGGCTTCTAGGAAAGCGCCATGCCTACCCAATTCTCCAGAAATAGGCTTACAGGAATATAAGATCTATATCAGGCATAGTATACGTAGTATTGCGTATCTCGATCCAGTATCAGATGATCATGTGCTAGGCCTGGGGCTAGAATTGTGTCTGCCCCGTACGAAGCACATGTCGGATGTCTGGTAACTAGTCTCTATATCGGATAACTATGACCTAGTCATATTATCCCGATGACTGCAGTACTTAAGAGTACTAGTACCGTATCCTACATGACCATCATCTCCATATGACTGAAGTGATACTTCCATCATGACATCACACCCAACACACTACGATTCTCGATATACTAAGAAGAGGCATACAAAGAAACCGGTTTAAAAGCCCTAGACGACCAAAACCAAAGTATATTGATTGTCGCAAGTATTAGCGGTGCAAGTCTAAGGTTAAGACCAAATACATCTACCCTGATTTCGGACTTCCATAGACATATAGTCATACTACTAATGGAATTCCGAGGGGGTTTATCTAGAGCGAAGCTGTTTCCCGTACCATCGGTAAAACACAACCTCCTATTACACTTGCATGAGTATCCAATACCCAAATATATGAGAACTATGCCGTTATGCCCTCACAACGCGTACAAGTGTAATACTAGTCTTTTACCCATTTATCGATGTCCAATCTCGATAATACTCTAACTATGGATATTTAATGATTTATACTTCGTGGACTGATACTGTCTCATATCATTCTCAATTCGGGAACAAATTATAAGGACCTCCTATCATTTATATATCTTGGTGATCCAATCACAAATGATAATAGAGCAATCTCTTTTGTCACATAGTTAATTTGTACAACAACACCATGATCTATAGAAATAGTGACGCTATGGGTCATAATTGTCCAACATGGTGTACATTCCATGCCCACGGGTGGATTTCCCTAACACCTTCGTAAGACTCCGGATGTGTGCTAGCACCTTGGAAATTTTGCCACAAAATTCCCTAATTTTTTCCTCTTCATTCTCGGCAATTGCAGTAATTTTTGGGGAAGAAAAAGTGCCAAGGCCGTGAGAGGAGAAGAGAAGAATGAGAGAGGAAAGTCAAAAGTGTTGTGTGTAAAAATTGATTTCAAAATCCAATTAAATGTTATACCAAATATTTGGTATTTGTCATTTAATTTCTTACACAAATTGGAGTGTAAAACAAGTTATCATCATTGTCACCAAAACCCATCACCAAAAAGCAACTAAATATGACAAGTGATGTGACAACTGATGTGACAAGTGGGCCCCACTCGATTCAAATGCGAGTGGGCTTGCAACAACTCTCGGGCTCCGGTTCGCTAATTTCGAATTAACGAATTTTCTCTTGCGATGTAATTAAATCAAATTTAATTAAATAATTGTACCTAGCAAAATTACTATTCATATCGCTAACGAATTAATTCTAAATTAACTCATTCGCATGAATTAAAATCTAATTTTAATTCCGCGTCGAAATCCAATTTCGTATAATATATCGAATATATTATTTTATCGATTAATTCCAAATTAATCGTTCTCTCTCTTTAAATAATATTTTATCCTAGATAAAATATATTCGTAATTAATCCCAGATTAATTCTCTCTCTCTCTTACAATTAATCCCAGATTAAAAAAAAGTACGAGTCATACGTCATCGGTGAATCTTCGGGAAGCGACCCATGAGATCCCCGAATATATTGGCAATAAATCCGGTCGTCGGACTATTCGAAAATGTACGTACCTAGTACTACGTTTTTACCGATTTATAAGACATAGTTGTCTTCTAGCAAAGCATCGTGCCTACCCAATTCTCCAGAAATATTCTTGCTGGAATATGTGATCTATATCAGGCATAGTATACGTAGTATTGCGTATTACGATCTAGTATCGGATGTCACGTGCAAGCACATATCGGATCTCTGGTAACTAGTCTCTATAATCGGATAAACATGACCTAGTCATAATATCCCGATAGCTGCAGTATATAAGAGAACCAGTTTCGTATCCTACGTGATCATCATCTTCACTGTGACTGGAGTGATACTTCCGTCTTGACATCACACCCAATACACTACGATTCTCAATATACCCAAAAGAGGCGTACACAGAACCTGTTAAAGCTCTGGACGACCAAAACCAAAGTATATTGATTGTCGCAAGTATTAGTGGTGCAAGTCTCAGGCTAAGACCAAATACACCTACCCTGATTCGGAATTCCATAGACACATAGTCATACTACCAATGGAATCCCGAGGGGTCTATCCAGAGCGAAGCTATTTCCGTACCATCGGTTAACACAACCTCTTATTACACTTGCATGAGTATCCTATACCCAAATAAATGAGAACTATGCAGTTATGCTCCCACAACGCGCACAAGTGTAATACTAGTCTTTTACGCATTATCGATGTCCAATCTCGATAATACTCTGACTAGGGATATTTAATGATTAAACCTTCGTGGATTGATACTGTCTCATATCATCTCAATCTGGAACTAATCATATGGACTTTTTATCATTTATACATCTTGGTAATCTAATAACAAATGATAAAAGGGCAATTTCCTTTGTCACATAGTTAATTTGTACAACAACACCATGATCTGTATAAATAGTGATGCTATGGGTCATAATTGTCCAACAAGTATCTCACAAGTCACTTAGTTTTATATCAAATATAAACTTTATACTTGATATAACAGAGACTACTCTCATTATTTCACGAAGAAAAACAAGTTTAGGTAAATCTTTTTACCTGACAA